>CM065914.1:35835000-36027500 GCA_033439115.1 Firmiana major | reverse complement strand
TGTGTTGCAGGCTCAGGAACAAGAGATCGATCCCCTCAGGTAAGGGAGATCGATCTGGACCACTTCTGCAGAATTCCAACGACTATTTCTACAGATTCTCAACGGGAGAAAAATCATTAAATGCTTCACCTACCATTTGGCTGTATAAAAACAAGCATTGAAGACATTTGGGATACAAGAAAAAGAGCAAAAAAAGTTTGAATATTCTTGAGAGAACATTCCTTTGTCTTAGCATTTATACTTTGAATTGTCATTAAAAGCTTGTGTTGAAGCTATTCTTCCTACCCATTAAATAGAGTTTTACATTATATTCACTCTTTGTCCAAAAGAAAAAGGGGAGAGTTCCTTTGTGAGAGAATTGTGTAAGAGTTGAAAAACAATATTTGTATAAAGGGTAGAGAGGTTATTCCTTAACCTTGAAAAGGAAGTTGTATTGATCACATTGATAGTGAAAGAGAATCCTTGACAAGAAAGTCAAGAAGAGAGGACGTAGGCAAGCGATTTGGCCAAACCTCTATAAATTCCTGAATTTGTTATTCTTCTTCCTTATCTCTTTTGTTTTAATGCATTTTATTCAATTGTTTATTACTGTCATTTATTTGTTTAATTGCAATTTTATCAAAAAGAGTTTAAACTTAGCATATAGATTAGAAAAACTGATTCACCCCCTCTCGGTTGAGCCAACAATTGGTATCAGAGCTTGGACTCTTGATTAAATAGGAGTGAAATCCTAAGAGTTAGAACGATCGTATGACTTAAACTAGTGTAGCAACAAGCATGGTGGGAGAGGGGCACTCCACCGTTAGGCCTTCTATGTTTAATGGTGAGAACTATGCCTATTGGAAGACTAGGATGATGCTATTCATCCTAGCAAATGATTATAAAGTATGGAGGATTATTGTTAAAGGTCCACAAATCTCAACTAAAAAAGTACAGGTAAAAAAATATTCCAAAAGAGGAAGATGAGTGGGATTTCAATGACATGAAATATGCCCAGTTAAATGCAAAGGCCATGCACACCTTATTTTGTGCATTAGAACCTAATGAGTATAATAGAGTCTCCACTTGTGAAAATGCCAAACAAATTTGAGAGAAGTTGGCAATCACACATAAAGGCACAACTCAAGTCAAGGAGACTAAAGTAGGAATCCTTACTCATGACTTTGAGTTATTTAGAATGAGACAAGATGAGTTAATTAGTGACATGTTTACAAGATTTACCGATATAATTAATGGACTCAAATCTTTAGGCAATTCCAATATAGAGATGGTGATGAAAATCCTAGATAGCTTACCAAAATCTTGGGAAGCTAAGGTAATCGCTATTGAGGAATCTAAGGACCCTCACACATTATCTTTAGATGAATTGATAGGGTCATTACTCACCTATGAAATGAAGTTGAAAAGAAATGAAAAGCCACCTAAGAAAGTAGGAATAGCTCTAAAATCTACCACTCAAGAGGAATTAAAAGAGAAGAAAAATGAAAGTGGTGATGAAGAGGATTTTGAAATGACAATGTTTGCAAAAAGATTCAATAAATTTATGAGAATGAGAGGAAACAATGGTTTTAGGAGAACTCATAAGGAAGAACAAAATATAGGAGAGACAAGTAGGAAAGATACTATTGTATGTTATGAGTGTAAAAAACCAGGCCATATTAAATTTGATTGTCCTTTGCTAAAGAAATCTAATGATAGGAAACCAAAAAAGAAGGTAATGATGGTAACATGGAGTGATAGCGACAACTCCAATGATAATGGAGGAGAAGAAGTAGCTAATCTTTGCTTTATGGCTCTAGAAGATGATAAGGTATTATCTACATCTAATGAATACTCTTTTGATGAGTTACAAGATGCATTTGATGATCTTGCTATGGAATATGAGTGCATGAACTTGAAATATAAAAGATTATATCAAAACTAAAGAGAGAAAATGAAAAGTTAATAAATGACAAAATAGAATGGGAAAAGAATTTGGAAAGTGCAAATCTAGAAATTAAGGATTTAAAAGAAAAGAATAATAACTTGCATAATTCTTTTTCTAGATTCTATATGGGGCAACAAAAATTAGATCATATGTTAGAAACACAAAGAGCCTTCTTTGACAAAAATGGTTTAGGATATAATGGCAAGATTAAAGAAACTCATATAAAAAACTTCTTAGTGAGTAAACATAATAAACACAATCTATCTCATACTTGCTCACTATGTAACAAAATAGGACATCTATCAAAAGATTGTAAGGTTAGAAAAACTACTCTTAAAGGAAAAATAGTTAGGAAGGTTTGGATACCAAAAAATGTTGTAAATTCGAAAGATATTGATTTAATATTGAAATGGATCCCAAAAGGATCAAAACTTCTGCTTACTAACTCCAAAGGACCCACAAAAATTTGGGTACCTAAAACAAAAGTGTAAATGATGATTGCAAGAGCTTGAGCATTGTTACAAGGCAAAGACAAAGGAAGCTTGGTACTTAGACAGTGGATGCTCAAGACACATGACCGGTGATAAAAGCCATTTCAATTACCTAAAATCAAAGGCTGGTGGAGAAGTCACTTTTGGAGATAACTCCAAAAGCCAAATTGGGGGAAGTAGCTCTATTGGTAATGATTCTTTCTCTATAGAAAATGTATTACTTGTTAAAGGACTAAAACATAATTTGCTTAGCATTAGTCAACTTTGTGACAAAGGTTACAAAGTAATTTTTGATTACTTGAATTGCCATGTGATAGATACTAAATCAAATAAAGTTCTTTTCTAAGGACATAGACAAGGTAACATATATATTGTATATTTAAATGAACTTAGAAATGAAAATGTATGTTTTATGGTTGATAAAGAAAATGAACCTTGGTTGTGGCATAGGAGACTAGGTCATGCTAGCATGCATGTATTATCTAAGCTAGCTAGAAAAGACTTTGTTGTAGGTTTACCTAAGTTGTCCTATGATAATGACAAAATTTGTGAAGCTTGTGCCAAGGGAAAACATAAAAGAATATCATTTAAATCTAAAAATTGTGTGTCAACCTCTAAACCTCTTTAACTACTTCATTTAGATCTTTTTGGCCCAAATAGAACAACAAGTCTTGGGGGTAAGCACTATGGATTCGTTATTGTAGATGATTATACTAGATTTACATGGGTATTTTTCTTAAAAGTTAAGAATGAAGCTTTAGAAAAATTTGTCACATATTCAAAATTAGCCCAAAATGAAAAAGGTTATACTATATCTAGTATTAGAAGTGATTATGGCAAGGAATTTGAAAATCTTGGTTTTGATGAATTTTGCAATGATCAAGGGATTAGCTATAACTTTTCAGCTCCAAGGACACTACAACAAAATGAGGTTGTTGAAAGGAGAAATAGAACCTTAGAAGAAATGACTAGAACAATGTTATGTGAAAATAATCCACCTAAGTATTTTTTGGCTGAAGCCATTAACACCTCATGCTACATTATAAATAGAGCGATGATTAAACCAATTTTGAAGAAAACTCCTTATGAGCTTTACAAGAGAAAGAAACCAAATATTAGCTATTTTCATCTTTTTGTTTGCAAATGCTTTGTCTTAAATAATGGAAAAGACAACTTGGAAAAATTTGATGCTAAAAGTGATGAAGCAGTCTTTTTAGGTTATTCATTAAATTCAAAAGCATATAGAGTTTATAACAAAAGGACATTGATGGTGGAAGAATCAATTCATGTAATATTTGATGAGGCAAATGATGTATCTAAAGTTCATAACAATGATGAGGATATAGAAATATTTGATGATACTATGAAGGAATCCTCAAGGATAGAAGAAAACATACAAGAAAATCTTGACATTAACCAAAAGGAAGAAGACGAAGAAGAACTAAAAATGCTAGAAAAAGAACCTAGAGCACCAAGAGAATTAGGAGATGTCAAAGATTGTGAAATTGTAGGTGATTCAAATCTAGGAGTTAGGACAAGATCTTCACTTAATAATATATGCCAATATATAGCATTTGTCTCACAAATTGAACCCAAAAATGTAAATGAAGCCTTAGAAGATAATAATTGGATACTAGTTATGCAAGAGGAACTAAATCAATTTGAGAGAAGTAAAGTGTGGAATTTAGTTCCTAGACCCAGTGATCATCCTATAATTGGAACTAAATGGATCTTCAAGAGCAAGATGGATGAAAATAGTGTGATGATAAGAAACAAGGCTAGGTTGGTAGCACAAGGTTATAGGCAAGAGGAAAGGATAGACTATGATGAAACCTATGCATCGATAGTAAGATTAGAAGCAATAAGGATGCTACTTGCTTTTTCATGCTACAAAAATTTCAAGTTATATCAAATGGATGTGAAAGTGTATTTCGAAATGGATATATAAATGAGAAAGTTTATATAGAGCAACCTCCCAATTTTGAAAGTCCAGATTTCCCTAAACATGTTTACAAACTTTCTAAGGCACTTTATGGTTTGAAACAAGCTCCTAGAGTTTGGTATGAGAGACTTTCAAAGTTCTTAATGGAAAAGGGATTTTCAAGAGGAAAAGTAGATACAACATTGTTTATCAAAAATAAGAATAAAGATTTACTAGTTGTTCAAGTTTATGTAGATGATATCATTTTTGGATCAACTAATGAATTCTTATGTCAAGAGTTTGCTAAGATTATGCAAGTTAAATTTGAAATGAGTATGATGGGAGAGCTCACCTATTTCTTGGGGCTTCAAGTAAAGAAAACTAAGGAAGGGATCTTCATAAATCAAGCTAAGTACACCAATGATTTGCTCAAAAGATTTGGAATGGATAATTACAAACCTCAAGCAACTCCAATGGGCACTGGTATAAAGCTTGATAAGGATGAAAGTGGTAAGTGTGTAGACACTAAGCTATATAGGTCTATGATTGGTTCATTACTTTATCTTACTGCAAGTAGACCTGATATTTTGTTTAGTGTGTGTTTATGTGGTAGATTTCAATCCTCACCTAGAGAATCTCACTTACTAGCTACAAAAAGAATTTTTAGGTATCTTAAAGACACACTTTTACTAGGACTATAATACCCTAGAGATTCTACCTTTGCTCTTTATGTTTATTCTGATGCAGATTTTGGAGGATGCAAAATAGATAGAAAAAGCACTTCAGGAACCTGCCAATTTTTAGGGAATAGATTAATATCATGGTTATCTAAGAAACAAAATAGTGTAGCACAATCCACATCTGAGGTAGAATACATAGCAGCTGGTAGTTGTAGTGCTCAAGTGTTATGGATTAAGCAACAAATGAGTGATTATGGTATAGATATGAAACAAGTATTCGTTAAGTGTGATAATACCAGTGCAATTAATGTCACGACCCTCAACTTACCAAAATACGTACAAATTTCCGCATTTTTATACATCATTCATTATTCGTCCTTACCTCGATCGTGCACAGCTATTCTCCTCAACAGGTGGGCTGTGTGTCGATGTCTATCTCACTCCACCATACAATTCAATTTGCAATATTATTTATAAGTAAACACTTGTATATATAAATCAGAGTTCTTTACATGTGTTTACGTTGTTTTACATCCCCAATAGTTACATACAAAATGCTACTATGCTATCGAAAGTTTAGATATAAAAATTTCATCAGTGTGTATACCTTAAGTGATGGGATGCAACAGATACCAAAAAGGGAATGCCTCTAGTCACGCTCAATCTATACTCAACACTCTGTAGAGAGGGGGAAAATAAGAGGGGTGAGCAAACCACATGCTCAGTAAGGCAATCATACGAACAAGTATATACTGTACTATCTACGTGAACATGATGCCATGCTCAAAGCATATTTTTCATCTCATTTTCTCAAATATGAGTTCATGCTAGTGTTAATGGTATGTAAAGCATTCATGCTATTAAAATCTAGTGCACAATTTAATTCAAAGTATGACATTAACCATCATGCATATTTTATAATTAAGGCATGACATTAATCATCATGCACATTTCATAAGTAAAGCATGGCATTAAACATCATGCATTAGTGCACTTTAAAACCATTAACAACTGATATCTCAAAACAATTCAACACTTGTCAGGTCTTAGCCCCTGCCTCGGACTGTCCTGACCCACAAATCATTTCAAATATGGATTTATTCATAAAGTAATAAACATGTGAGATAGGCAATTTAATAAGGGAAATAACCTCTAGGACTATGGCCATAACCTGGGATACCGACTACACGGATCAGGTGTGCAGGATATCACCACTATCTGCTTTCGCACGGGAGGTGGGTCAAATCCTGCCCGTCGATCCATAGCAGATCTCGTTCGAAGATGACATATTACATCTCAACTCGGTACAACGTACTCCATGCTACCTGCACGGTATAATGTACTCCGTGGACCCATATCAAAATATCATATCATGCCACATCTCAAATGCACGTGTGAGCCTATTTAATCAGTACAACCTCTTGTCTACCTGAAGCTCCTAACACGGCTATTAACATGTCAAAACATCATAAATGAACGTGTGAGCCTATTTAATTGGTGCGACACCCAGTTTGCCCGAAGCTCCAAGCACGACACAAATAAGGTGGGCATCTAATGCGAGCTATGCTCCAGCACCATGCCAAAACCAATATAAAAATCCATGTGAAAACTAGTGCGAGTTAAGCTCCAGCACTCATGTGAATAAAACACGTCAAATCTCGTGCGAGTCATACTCTAGCACGCTTTCATTCTCACGAAAACCATGTAGGTGGCTCAAATCTTTGCAAAGTATGGTTAACAAACCAAAACAACTCATTTCTTTTGCAAATCATTTCAAATGTTAGCCAACCTACCAAAAAGCAATAAAACATGATTTTTCAAAGCATTATGCTTTTATTTTCATGCACATTTCTCAAACACCCAACTTTTACACTTCAATCACCCAATATCATTTCCTAATATCTCATGCATTCTAGCAAAGCATTTAAGCACCCAAATTGCGCACAGATATCACTAAGAGTCTAAAGAATTCCCTTACCTCAATTTACTTGAGTGTGACTCTTTTCCTCGTAGCCTCTTGCGCTTTTGGCTCTCCTTACTCCGGTGTATCCTCTGGAGCTGCGATTCATTCATCCATATCACTTGAGTTAATATTGTTAACTCACATTTTGATCTCACTAGTCAATATGATTCATTTATGCATTTTTCAATGCCTTAATCCACATTTTACCCCCTTTAGGTAAATCTCACAATTTATTCACTAACAACATCTTAAAATCAGACTCATCACACTATTATCACCTCAAGATATCCCATTCATCATTAATCTTAATACATTTCACTTTCTCACTCTAGACCATTTCTAAGTCATGGTGGATTCATTACTTTCTAGGTAGTTTTCTACCATTCATATGTACACCCAACAACTCAAAATCAATATCTAAAACAATGTACTTGAGTTGTGTAATTAGAATCTCACCTAGTTTGTTTTCCTCTTTGCTCTAAATGAAAAAGACACCTTTAATCCTTCAATCTAATGAATGGGAAATGCCTCCAAACTATGTTGTTCTTCTCTTTGATGTGAACAATTTTGCCTCTAATAGCTTTCCCTCAAATCTTACTGAAAATGTGTGGATTTAGGAGTGAGAAACTAAATTTTTAGGTTGGAAATTGAAAGGAATTGTTTTGTCTCAGAAAATGCAGATTCAACTACTCCTTATTTATAGAATTTGCTTGATGAGATCGTGATGCCTTGGATGGAGATTAATCTGGTACTCTTAAAAATCCATCTTTTTCCACGGCATTTAAATGCAGGAGATTGATCTGTCGAGGCTTGAGATCGATCTGTTTTCAAACAAAAGCTTGAAGAGATCAATCTGGTCTTGGGGAGATCGATCTGCAGCTTACAGAAGGTTCAGAAAATCGATCTGGTCTTAGGGGAGATCGATCTGCTCCCAACCCGAGAGCTAAGGAAATCGATTTGTTTGCCTTGAAATCGATCTTCTCTTTACATAATGTTTAGGAGATCGATCTGGCTCCACTGGAGATCGATCTGTCCTATTCCATAACTCAAGATAAGAGCATTTTAGCTCTTCCAGATCGATCTCTCATCCTATGAGATCGATCTGGCCTTCATATTTCCAAATTTTTCTACAGTTTTTTCGTAACAACTCATACCAAAACAACTTTAATTTGCTACCATAGTCATTTTCTCATCCAATCATCTTTGAGGCTTGACAATGGCATCCATTCATGTTTTATACCTATCGAAACTTGTGTGGAATCCTTGTATAACCAAAGGTATACGATATAAACCAAATGGAAGTGCTCAACTCATGCAATCTTCCTTCCATTTTACCACACTATCCATTTTCTATTCTACTCCAATTCTTCACATGTTTAAGTCCATTTCCTCATATTCATACATAATGTAACTTGTACTTACAATCACAACTCTTATTACATGTGTGTACATTACACTTATGGACTTACATTACATATATTTCACATTACATTTCTATGTACATGTATACCAGTCATACATATACGGGGCCTCACAATTAATCTCTCCAAAAATCCAATACAACATTCTAGAACTAAACATATAGAAATTAGACACCACTTTCTTAGGGATCATGTGCAAAAAAGGGGATATAGTTCTAGAAGATATTGATACAATGCATCAAGTAGCTGATATTTTCACCAAACCCCTTGACAAAGAAAGATTTTGTGTTCTTAGAGATGAACTAGGCTTAATGAATGCTCCTTGATGTGTTTGACTTAAAATTGCTTTATCAAATTTTTTTTCACTATGTTTTTCAAACGTTTTCTGGGCAAATTGGTAAGAGAGATCGATATTTGTTCATTGTAGATCGATCTGGCTTACTCTGAATAACCTATAGAAACTGGGTCATGACTAGGAGATCGATCTTCTAATCTTTAAGATCGATCCCCTTAAGGTTCTGTAATTCTAAGATCGATATTCTATTCATTTGAGATTGATCTCCTTAAGCCTCTGTATAACTCAGATCGATCTGGACAATCTAATAGATCGATCTCCTTAAGTCTCGAGAAAATAGAGATCGATCTCCTTAGGTTTCTGGAAATGAGAGATCGATCTGGTCACTCGACAGATCGATCTCATTGGCCTTGGGCTATATAAACCGTCACAAAAATCCCAATTTTAAAAAACCTCAAATCCCAAATCTCTCAAAACCCTAGATGGCTCTTCTTCTCTCTATCTCTCGGTCCTGTGTCTCTCACTTGGTAAGTCGTTCCTCCATTCATTTTATTTCGACCCAACATTTTGATTTTTAAAATTTTTGTTTTACTGTTCCGTAGATCGATTTGCTCATCCTGTCAATGCTACTGTTCATAGTCTTAGGTGTTAGAGTTAGTGAATCCATTACTGCTCATAATCTTAGGGAATTCATAGTCTAGATTGATTTAAGATATTCTCTATTTAGAACTCTTTGTGCTTGATTGGAAATCTCTCACTAAATTCCTAACTCATCATGCCTCGTATTAAGACTCTCGCAAATCGAATCCAACGACCACCTCCTGCAAACACACAAGCTATAACATTTAGCTGCTGTTTTCAAACCCCAACCAAACAAAAAAGATTTGATAAACAATTTTCCACCTTACCCATCAAACACTGACGAACCATTGACTTTTCTTTTTTAAATCACATTGATTTTCTATACCTCGCCAAATTTGAAGAATTTCAGTGGCTATCATTCCTCAAAATCAAAACCCCTGTTCCACCAAACATTGTCTGTGCATTCTTTTCAAATGCTGAAATTGTCACAGCCCCCAATAATCCTTGTAGCACTATAGGATTCAATACTTTTGTTATGGCCAAGTCGCTTTACATAGATAAAAAACTCCTAGCGGAAGTCTTCGGTATACCCGATTTGGGGCTTACCAATGAAGACGAAGAGGTCATACTAGATTTTCCTCTCTCTAATGACCGAGCTACCGAGTTACCCATGTACCCACGTCTTCTACATCTTATTATTTCATGAAATCTTTGTCCTTTTAGTACGCGTCACTCAACCATTAGGAAACTCAATCGGTTTTGGCTCCACAACATCCATTCTCCCTCCAGTCGATGACTAAATCTAATCCATTTTATTTTTGAAGACTGGCTCAAAATCATTAGGGGTCAAGCCAACACCATTGTATACCCACAACCTCTTGCCTACCTTCTTCAAAAATTTGGTGTTGATTGCACGGTTGAAGCTGGTGAGCTTCTATCCCAAAAGAGCGTTATCAACGTTATCACGTTGCACCATGCTGGATACTATAAGGACGACTTTGGTTCTTGGCACAAGAAGACTACTCTCCCCATGCATGATGAAGAGATGGAGCCAGATGCTCCAGTTGAGCCTTCCGCACCTCCAGCTGAGCCTTCTGTACCTCCAGCTGAGGACACTGTACCTGCTGCTTCCTAATCCGTCACTATGGAATCTCTTGTAGATATGGTTATGAATCTTGATCGGAAGATGGATGAGAACTTTTCAATTCTTCGAGCCACTCAGCAAGCTATGTTTGATGAATTGCAAGTAACCCGCACACGTGTTGAAGAGCTCTTGGATCGCTTTCCTCCTCCATCTTAGGATTTCCTTGATTTACTTGCTTTTTCAGTTGTAATTGAATTGACATAACTATTTTGAAATGACTTATTTGTGGTTGCTTATTTGTGATTTCCTATTTGTGTTTGTGGTTGCTTATTGATATAGTTATTTTGAAATGCTTGCCTTCTTAATATGACAAAAAAAGGGGAGAAAATAGTGCATATATTAAGGGGGAGCATATATTAAGGGGGAGTAAACTAAAGGGGATCAAACTCAAATGTTACAAATGATTTAATGTATGAGGAACCAAAATCTTAAATAATTGAAATAAGTTTTGTCATATCAAAACGGGGGAGATTGTTAACCATGAATGATGGATTTTGAAATGATAAGACATTAATGAACTTATTCAAATCATTTGTAAGAAACTAGTTCTAAGTGATTATCTTGAAAACATATTGCATAAAAGTTCACTTAGAAATATTGTCGAGCTAAACTTTGGTGAGAAACTTAAAATCAATGAAATTTGCCTAAAAGTTGTGTCAAGATCAATCTCAAGGTTGGATGAGATTGATCTCATGTAAGACCCGAAATTAAATCGTAATTTATTATAAAGGATTGAAAATGGTCACAAATTTAAATGAATGAGATTCAGACTGGAGATAATGATTTAAAATGCGAAATGAGTGAGTGTTCTGAAGGGAAGTCGAGTTAAATAAATCTCGAACACGTTAAAGGGTAAAACGGTCAAAAGACCGAAAGCCGATATAATTTCGATAAGAAAAATTTAATTAAAAATATGAGATTAAGAAATCTTGATCAATAATGAAGAAATAATTAAATTTCGGGTTAAATTGATTAAGATATAAATTTATGAGAATTAATCAAAATTAATCGGGAGTTTTACTTCAAAAAATAATCACGAAAATAATTGAAAAATATACAGAAAAGTCGAAATAATACCGATAAATTCATTTATAGGTTAAATGAATAAAATATAAATATTTTAGATATTTTTTCCAAATAATAATAAAATATTGAATATAATAATAATAAAAATAATAATAAATAAAAATAAATTAAATAAAAAAACAGAAATTGAAATCGGGAAAGAACCCGAAAACAACCCACGCTGCACCCGTAGAAACCGAAACCCACCGACGAACCACCGGTGACCGACGACCCCCGATGAAGAGCCGAGGAGGAAGAAGAGAGGCCGACGATCTTCAGGACACCGGAGACGCGCCGTTTGGAGGCCGGAAGACGCCGATCGGAGGAAGAAAAAATCGAGGGAGAAACGGTCTGATTTCGGGCGATCTACAGCGGCTGGGCACGAACGGTGGGTTCCGACGCGATCGGGAGGAGGAGCCGATCATTTTGAGACCGGTAGCGGTCGGCGAAATGGCCGAAATCGCCGGCGACGACCAAGACCAGAAATGGGTACCGACGACGAGGGAGAACAGTCGAACTGGCCACTTTTCGACGGCCTTGGACGAAACCGAGGCCAGATTCGAGAATTGGATGACCCAACGGAGCTGCTGGCGGCGAAAATCGGTGGAGAACCGGTCGACAAGGCATCGAACAGGTCGAACCGGACTGAACCAACGGTCTGAACCGGGTTAAACTGGACCGAACCGGTTCAGCCAAGAAAGAGGAAAAAAAGGAGAAAAAGAGAAAAAGGAAAAAGGGGAAGAATTTTTGGAGATACACCGGACTTCAGGTAAGTGGTCAAAAGTGACCGATTTGATTTTCGAGAAATTTATTTAAATTATATTCGATCGGAAAAAATAACCCGAAATTAAATATAAATTGTGCAGTTTTACGACAGAGCCCAAACGAGAGTCGATTGAGCTCCGATTTTCATACCCCGTATAACATCGGGTAAGTAAAGCTCAATTACGACAATTTAAATAATTATTCGTGTATTAGAAATCTATTTTATGCATTACAGATTTAATTTCGCCTTTAGTGAATAATATTGGGAATTCTGAGTAAACTGTCGTAAATGATATACGGGCTATCCAAAGAGTTGGAACGAAGCCTAATGGATATTAAGAGCCCAATAGGCCCGATGAAGGGATTAAATAAATGGAAACGAGCTGGAAATAGGTCGAAGCCCATTAAGATTGCAATCGGGCCCAATAAAGTAAAACGGGCCTAGTGTTTTAGATTCGATTAGTATAAGTGAAATTGTCACGACCCAAACTACCCAAAAATCAGAGTTAATTTTTTCGCGTTTTGTTATTTTCTTTCATGCTTACCTGTCCTCTGATCGTGACCACACTCCACTAACAAATTGGGCTGTGCGTCAATGCCAGTCCCACCATTCATTTACCATATAACTTAATTCTTTCTCAGTCATTGATAAGTGTTTACAATATTTATACATCCCCTAAAGTTACTTAGAAACATGTTATTGTGCTATGCTTATTTAGATACAATACGTACAAGTGTATATACCTTAAATGATAGGCAGCGGCGGATATCCGGAATGCAGTACTAGGTCGCCTCAACTTCAACTGGAAATTATCTGTGTGAGAAAATGAAAGGGGTGAGCACATCAAGCTCAGTAAGGCAATCCTATGAACAAGTAGGTAACCATACTACCTACATGAACGTGGTGCCATGCATAAACCACCCTTTCTCCACACATTTTAAAACAGATGATATGAGTTATGATGTTATGTAAATCCATTCGCATGGCAAAATTCAACATGCAATCATTTCAAATCTTTTCTTTCTCATTTAAAAAATTTCACAATAAAGTCAGGACTCGACCCCTCCTTCGGGTGATCCTGACTCACACAAAACCATGAAAATCCGTTTACATCACACATGGGTTTAAAAAGTATGAAAATAACCATCATGCACATTTAATTTAAAACCCGATTTGATCTTATCAAAATCGTCGACATGCGAGACTAGGCAACATCTGTATATCGGTAATAACCAGGACTATGGCCGTGTGTCCTCATGAGCCCCTCTGCTATACGGATCCTAGTGTGCGGGGTCTCACCCTGATCGGGAACCGCCCGGGAGGTGGGTCAATCCAACCCGTCAGTCTTATTCGATCCCACGTATCCGAAGATGCCGTATCCGAAGATACCCCGTATCCGAAGATACCGTATCTGAAGATACCCCATATCCGAAGATACCACACGATACATCGTACTCCATGCTACTTGCACGGTACATCGTACTCCATGGACCCATATCGCTCTAGGTACTCCAGCCCAAATGGCCTGCTTCCCACAGAGAGGTTTTGTTTCTTATATCATATCTCAATACTCATGCCATGTCTCAAAACGCACGTGCGAGCCTATTTAATCGGTGACACACAGTCTACCCAATGCTCCAAGTATGGCTCATCGCATGTTCTCATAAAAATCAGTGCGAGCGATGCTCAGCACTCTCATCAAATCAAGTAAAACTAGTGCGTTTTAATTGTCAGAGCCCGCATTACATCCCCACAAGGCCGCCAACCTCATCCCTCACTCTCACCCCACTTAAGAGGTCTTTTGAGCCTGTTGGGCCTTTTGACTGACTCCAAGGGCAGACAGCGCTACTCCACAAATCCAGTAAAACTAGTGCGAGCTAGGCTCTAGCACTCTATATATGAATCACATGAAAATCTTATAAAATCTGGTGCGAGTTAAACTCCAGCACCCTGTCTCGAAAAAGCATGTGAAATCTGGTGCGAGTTATACTCTAGCACCTATGCATGTAAAACTCTAGTGCGAGCTCTCACTCCAGCACTAATGCATGCATCACACAAATCAAACATCATGCGAGCTGAGCTCTAGCACGTCACATATCAATAAAAACACGTAGGCGGCTCTGTTTCCTCAAAACAGTTTTCAAAACAATTATATCGTTGAAAGTATGCAATGCTGTGCATTTTCTTTCAAGGTTAGCCAGCCTATTAATGCATGCATTAAAATGTCTCCAGAACAAGCAGAAACCTCTTGTTCTTGCTCCTCCCAATTTTTTCTAAATTTGTAAATTTTACCCTTAACAAGGGTATTTTGGTAATTTGCCTATTCGAGGCACTAAAATTATTATTTGACCTCTAGACCCTTCAAATAATTTTTAAAGGACTGCAAATGAACTTAAAATTTTGTAAAGTTACCTCTAGCAGTCCGCAGAATTCCCTTACCTTATTTTCCTGTCGAGTCTGACCTTTTCTTTTTCACTGTTGTCTCGTTGCGCAGTCCGATATGCTCCTAAATCAAACCTCCGGAACTGCGTATAATTATTCTTCAGGTCAGATATCATTCAATTTAATTGTATTTAATATTTTCTGAGCTTAATTTAAATCATTGGGCCCGTTTACCCCTATTGGGCCCGATTGCACCTTAGTGGGCCTTAATCGGCCTTAAGCCCATTTTCCACTTAATTCTCACATTATCGAGGCCTATTGGGCTCATTGGGCCCACCAACAATTCCTTGGGCCTCATTCTAACTCTCGAATAGCTAAATTTATTATTTACGACAATTTATCTAAATTTCCAAAATCTAATTCAATTTATGCGAAATTTAAATTCATATCACGCATAACGATGTAAATTGTCATAAATAATGATTACTTACCCGAGATTCCATGCTAGTACGCAAATTGAGGCTATCTCGAGCTCTCATTGGATGCCAATTGTCGAGCTACACAATTTCATGAATTTTTCGGGTAAATTTTCCAGTCAAAAATTAATTAAATAAAATATTCCAAAATTTAAATCGGTGACCGCTACTGACTTACCCGAAGCTCGATTGCATCGTCGGGATTTTTTCCTAATTTTTTCTCTTTTTCTTTTTCCCTTTTTCTCTTTTTTCCCTTCTTTCTTGGCTGAACCGGTTCGGTCCGGTTCAGACCGGTTCGGACCGTCGGTTCACCCCGGTTCACTCCGGTTCACTCCGATTTATCGCCTTGCCGACCGGTTCTCCATCGGCTTCCACCGTCAGTAGCTCCGTTGGGTCGTCCGCAGCTCGAATCTGGTCTCGGCTTCGTCCAAGACTGCCGGAAGGTCACCGGTCCGGCTGTTCTCCTCTTCGTCGTCGGTACCGTTTCCTTTTTTCGTCGTTTTCGACTTTTGTCGGCCATTATACTGGCCGGTGCTGCCACCAAACAAGTCGCCTGCACCTGGGGAAGCTTTGGCTGGGGTCGGTCGGGCCTGAATCAGTGCCGATCACCGACGATTCCTCTTCTCTCCCCGTCGGTTTC
Organism: Firmiana major; assembly: GCA_033439115.1. Lineage (NCBI taxonomy): Eukaryota > Viridiplantae > Streptophyta > Magnoliopsida > Malvales > Malvaceae > Firmiana > Firmiana major. Next base: position 36,011,747 of record CM065914.1, on the reverse strand, counting down.
TCTCCCTCGATCCGCCGGATTTTGGTGTCGGTGGGCTGCACCGCCGGTACCAGGGAGGTCGCCAGCCTCTCCTCTTCCATTTTCGACCTTCACCTGGACGATTGGGTCGCCGGTGGTCGTCCGGCCTCCCCCCTCGATTTCGGCTTCGTTTTCGTTCTCTGCTTCTTTTTCTCTCTCCCCGACTCGTTTTCAGATTTCCTTCCTTTTTTTAACTTATTAATTAATTAATTTTTATTTATTTATTTATATTATATTTTAATCATTAAAATACATTAAAAATACCCAAATATCTACCAAAAATTATTATTTTATTCTAAATTAATTAATTTAATTTTTATTTAATTTATTTATTATATTTTTAACCCTTTTTCGGGTATAATTTCTCCGTATTTTTGGGATATTGTCCCGAATGACTTTTCAGTATATTTTTTGATTATTTTTGGGATTATTTTCTGAATTAAAAATTTTGATTAATCCCGATTAATTTCAATAAATTGATATCTTGATCAATTTAACCCAGAATAAATTTATTTCACCTTTATTGACCAAGATTTCTTAATCCATTATTTTTAATAAATTTTTCTCATCGAATTTATACCGACTTTTGATCTTTTGATCATTTTGCCCTTACACATATTCGGGATTAATTTAATCCGACTTCCCTTCACGAATACTCATTCATTTCATATTTTTATTAAATTCGAGTCTTACAGAAATACTGATAAAGATAATTGAATTAACCCAAATATATGGTTATATGCAGCTCTGTAGACTTGGTTTGGAGAAAATTGGACTGAGAGACCTGGTACGGGCTAAACGGGATAAGCTCGCACGTGATTCCAAGTAAGGGAATTTTATGAACTACTAGAGGTAGCTTTACGAAATTTCGACGCCATTTACAGTCTTTTAAATGGTCTGAAGGGTCTAGATTTCAGATAAAATTTTTAGTGCCCCGAATGGGCAAATTACCAAAATAACCTTGTTAAGGGTAAAATTTTCAACTTTAGAAAAAATGTGGGAGGAGCAAGGACAAGAGATTCCTGCTCGTTTCTTGAGGTGTTTAAACACATGCATGAGTAGGCTGGCTAACTTTTAAATAAAAATGCACAGCATTGCATAAGTTTAACAGATGTTGATTTTCTCTGAAAATGATTTGAGAAATGTAGCCGCCTACGTGATTTTCAGAAATGTGACGTGCTAGAGTTCAGCTCGCACGAGTTTTGATTTGTGTGATGCATACCTTAGTGCTGGAGCGAGAGCTCGCACTAGAGTTTTACATGTATTGGTGCTGGAGTCTGACTCGCACTAGAATTTTTATATGATTTTCATGACACGGTGCTGAAGTCTAATTCGCACCAAATTTTTATATAATTTTTGAAAACGGTGCTAGAGTCTAACTCGCACCAGATTTTCACATGAAATGTGTACAGAGTGCTAGAGCTCAGCTCGCACTAGTTTTACTTGATTTTATGAGAGTGCTGGAGCATCGCTCGCACTATTTTTCTGAAATCATGTGATGAGCCGTGCTTGGAGCGTCGGGTAGATTGTGTGTCACATCGATTAAATAGGCTCGCACGTACGTTTTGAGACAGGGCATGAGTATGGAGATATGATATGGGTCCACGGAGTACATTGTACCGTGCAAGTAGCATGGAGTACACTGTACCGTGTGGCATCTTCGGATGTGTGGTATCTTCGAATACGTGGTATCTTCGGATACGAGTGGCATCTTCGGATGCGTGGGATCGGATAAGACTGATGGGTTGGACTGACCCACCTCCCAGGCAGTTCTCGATCGTGGTGAGACCCCGCACACTAGGATCCGTGTAGCAGAAGGGCTCACGAGGACACATGGCCATAGTCCTGGTTATTTCCCTAAGATATATATATATATATATACATATATTGCCTAGTCTCGCCTCTTGATGTTTTGAGAAACTCATTTATGGATTTTTATGTGAGTCTGGACCACCCGAGGGAGGGGTTGGATCTTGACTGAGACATAGTTTTAATAGAAATTAAACTGGGTTTTAAACGGAAACTTGCATGATGTTATATTCCATGCTATTTATATCCATGAATGATGTCCACTGGTTTTACATGACATTCACTATATCGCATGGTACTGTTGGTTTAAAAAGCATTTGATTTCATGGTTTTGTGTGAGTCAGGAACACCTGAGGGAAGGGTTGAGTCCTGACTGTGTTGTAAAATTTTAAAAATGATGAAATGTTTTAAATGGATATGCATGTCGAGTTTTCCATGCTTTTGAATCCATATATGAACTTGTTTTACATGACATCATGACATCATGAATTATAACATCTGTTTTGAAATGTGTGGAGAAAGGGTGGTTTATGCATGGCACCACGTTCATGTAGGTAGTATGGTTACCTACTTGTTCGTAGGATTGCCTTACTGAGCTTGATGTGCTCACCCCTTTCATTTTCCAACACAGATTCCCTCCAGTAGACATTGAGGCGACTAAGTACTGCATTCCTGATATCCATTGCTACCCATCATGTTAAGGTATATACACTTATACATATTGTATCTAAATAAGTATAGCGCAGTAACATATTTGTCAGTAACTATCAGGGATGTATAGATAATGTAAACACTTGTAAATAAATGGAAAAGAATAAATGAAAAACGAATGTGTTTACCTTTTTTTTGTAATAAGAAATTAAGTTATATGATGATTCAATGGTGGGACTGACATTGGCACACAGCCCAATTATTAGTGGAGTGCGGTCACGAAGATAAGTATGAAATAAAAATGAAAAATTTACTCTAATTTTTGGACAGTTTGGGTCGTGACATCTCAATCTGGTAGAAGCCTTACAGGCCTTGCAAGATCGATCTCAAGGTTAAATGAGATCGATTGCAAGATCGATCTCTAAGAAGTAAGAGATCGACCTCAATTTAGCAGAGGACTTAAAGGATAGATCTCAAGGTATTGTAAGATCAATCTCCTAATGGCCGAGACATTTTAAGATCAATCTCATGGGGTTAAGAGATTGATCTTCTATAAGTGGGAGTATTATTTTCAAAGCAGTGATTGATCTTCTCCTTAACAAGAGATCGATCTCCCCTGAATAAAGCTAATAAGCAGATCAATCTGTCGATGTGTGAGATTGATCTGCCCTTTGTAAAATTGCTATGTGTTGTAGGCTCAGGAACAAGAGATCGATCCCCTCAGGTATGGTAGATTGATCTAGACCACTTCTGTAAAATTCCAATGGCTATTTCTGCAGGTTCTCAACGGGAGAAAAAACATAAAATGCTTCACCTACCATTTGGCTGTACAAAAACAAGTATTGAAGACATTTAAGATACAAGAAAAAGAGCAAAAAAAGTCTGAATATTCTTGAGAGAACATTCCTTTGTCTTCAGCATTTATACTTTGAATTGTCATTAAAAGCTTGTGTTGAAGCTATTCTTCCTACCCATTAAATAAAGTTTTACATTGTATTCACTTTTTATCCAAAAGAAAAGGGGAGAGTTCCTCTGTGAGAGAATTGTGTAAGAGTTGAATAGCAATATTTGTATAAGGGGTAGAAAGGTTATTCCTTAACCTTGAAAAGGAAGTTGTATTAATCACATTGATAGTGAAAGAGAATCCTTGACAAGAAGGTCAAGAAGAGAGGACGTAGGCAAGCGATTTGGCCAAACCTCTATAAATTTCTGAGTTTGCTATTCTTCTTCCTTATCTCTTTTGTTTTACTGCATTTTATTCAATTATTTATTACTGTCATTTCTATCTCCATATGCTAAGTTTAAACTCTTTTTGATAAAATTGCAATTAGAAAAACCAATTCACCCCCTCTCAGTTGAGCCAACAGTGAGGATGATGAAGATGATGGTAGGATCGTGAGGATGATGAAGGAGATGGGGGAGTCATGGGGGAGAGGATGGTGAAGACAGTGAACAGAGCGCTATAGGTGTGAGGAAGAGAAAGAGAATAGAAGAAGAAAAAGGATTTGGTGCGAAGGCCAAATTTAAAAAAAATATATAAAAAAGGAAAAAAGGGAAGTATAATATATATATATATATACATGGAGATAGAAAAGGAGTCACCGAGATTCTGAAAATTGGGAAACTTGAAGGAAAGAGTTCCGTGGAAATAAATCGAGTGGACTGGACCCGCCAACTCATAACGTTGAGGCAATTGAGGATTGCAGACAGACACCGAGGTAAGGAAAATTCTTGTGTGCCGTTAGAGATCAATATGCATAATTTTCGTATATTTGTATATATAAAATTTTAGGCTGCATTTTGCAGTACTGAAATTATATAAAAATCTAGAGTGAATTTTATGGCTTTGAAAATTAGAAGTTTTAGCCCGGTTGATCAGCCTAATTTTACCGGTCGAATTTAAGGAAAATGTTAAACTCCGAAAATTAGCCCAGCTACTGATATAGATTTACTTGGTGTATTTAGACAAAAATTCAGGTAATTATAATTATTAATTTTAAATCAAAATTTTTTGGTTTTACTCACCATACCCTATTTATTGGCATTTTCAACCGAGAGAAAAACGCTAGTCAGCCTCTTTTGAATCGTTTTATCAAACGAATTGAATTTATAAGCGATTTAAAGGAAATGATTTGCTTACAAAGTTATTCTGATGATATGTGCTTGAGCGCGTAGTGACTGTGTGTCGTACAGTCCGACTTGTACTATTTTGAGATAAAGGCGTTGGTGAGATCATGCTGCATTTTTATCTGTTCTGTATCTGTTTCTGTATCTGTGGTCCATGGAGTACGATGTACTGTGCAGTACGCACGCGAGTACAGTGTACCGTGTTTCTGATTCTATTTCTGGTCTTCAAACATTTTGATCTGTGAGCCGTTTGGGTAGCTGACCACTCCCACGACGATTGACATCCTAGAACACCTGGCCCGTTATTGTCCGGAGTTACTGACAATGGCCAATTGTCATTTCTGATATCTGGTATAGCATGTCTGCCTTATCTTGTCTATTTGAACTTATGAATTGACTGTGTGATTGTATTTTCTTCTGGAACTGAATATTTTAATGTATAAACGACCATGGGGGCCACCTCTTGAATCCTGCAGGACCAAAGTGCCACACTATCATTTCTTTTAAAAGCTGTTTAAAGGTTTAGAAAATGGTATTGATTTCAGTTCCATTTTCATACTTAAATTGCAATGGATTTTTTCAACTTTGATTTTCAAAACTAGCAGTGCCTCTGTGTTTATTTGAAATATTTTCTGAATTATCTGCATGGATTGAGATATTCTGAAAATCTGTTTATTTGCTTTTGGAAGCTCTGAAATTTTTTCTATTTACCACAGTAGCTAATTTGACTACCAATATATGTTCTGGTTTCTGAAATTTGTTTTTGGTATCTGTGAATTTCCCGTACTTCTTGTATACTTTGTGAAAATGTTCCAGATTTTGGCAAGTACATATATATCTATATATTAGGTATTATATTTATCTACCTGTTATGGGATTTTTCTTACTTAGCATGTTGAGCTCACCTCCTTACTTCCCTCCACAGAGCCTATCGGTAACTTGGACCGCTTCCGTTAGTAGGTCATTTTGCACACCTGTGATTCCGCGAAATATATTTCTGCGTCGAAGGTATACCCAGTTTTAAGAAAATTTTTTGTATCTAAAATTTTTGTAAGTACAGTAATGTAGATGAGATGTGCTTGGGGGAATGTGAACATATGTTGTTTAAATTGCCACTAAGAAATAAAACTAATTAGATTGATTTATTAATTCTGATCTAATATCGACTTGTAGCCCAACCAAATTATGTGAAAATTCTAGTCGTTATAGAAGTGGTATCAGAGAAGGTTGGCCTGATACGAGTCGATATTAAAAGTGCAAAAGACTTTGAAAGTTCACATTGTCACGCCCTTCTCACGCACGTGACCTACCAAAATCACCCCAAATTTATTTTTTTGCATCTCACTTACCTCTTCTTCTGTCATTACTCATGTCAAACGTTGGGCTGTGATTCGATATTTGTAAACACCGTAAATTTTCATTTACTCAGTTTAATAAATGAATAACAATTAAACTACTCGATTTAACATGCGTTCTTAGTGAATGATGAATTCAATTATAGTATGATAAGAGGAGCCTATAAATTTAAGTAGGTAAATATTTATTTGAGGCAATAATGGAAATTAAGCCATGCATGATACCAAATAGAGCATAATATGAAAGTTATGTTTCATTAATTAAATTATATAATGTTAATATTATTAAATCCACTTAAATAAATTAAAGAGCACAAGATTAATTTCAATGAGGCCAACCCAAGGGTACCATGTCTAAATTGATCATTATTTAGTAGTGAAAATGATACTTCCTATAGGCGAGATGGCATGGGATGGTAGTGATTAAATAGCAAGGAAACCTAAAGAGGGAAAGGGAAATGCTAAAGTGTCAACAAAAAAAAAAAAATTGAAGCAAGACGCTGGTGTGCTGAACCGAGAGAGAGTAAGAGAATGCGAGGGAGTAAAGGCTAGCTGCTGGGTGAAGGAACAAATGGAAGAGTTGCTGCCACCGTGAAGTTGCAGTAGCAATAGCAAGAAGTTGGTGTCGGTTTGGAGCTAGATCAGGGTCGAATATTACTACAGGGAAATGGAACCGGAACAACAGCAAATGAAGCCGTTTTCACGTTTGAAAAATTTAGGCAGAAGTGAGAAATAGTGCAATAGGTGTAAGAGGAGTTTAGGAGTTGGAAGAAAAAAGGTTGACATCTCTGCGGGGGGAAAACAAAACAACATCAGTAGTGACGAATATGGCTGTTAGGGAGCCTGAGAATAGCACAAGTGGTGGACAAGCCAATATTATTGTAAACTGAACAGAAGAATTTGATAACAAGGAGGCTGGAAATGGTGAAGTTGTCGTGGAAATGAGGTGAAAACCGAGAAGAAGAAGAGAAGGAGGATGAACAATGGCTGAACAATGAAGAAACGAAGAGTAAAAGAGAATGGCGGGAAAGAGGAAAGGAATTCAAAAAAATAAAAATAAAAAAAATAAAAAAAAGTTTGATGAACAGTAAAAATAAAATATATATATATATAAATTTATATATATATATATATGTATAGTTGGAGGAAGGAAAGAAGACACCGATAATATGAGAAACGCCCGGGGAAGATAATTCAAAAATATTTATTCGAATATATCGGTACGAAATTTCGAGAAAATAAATCAAGTGGACCGGAACTGTCGACTCGCTAAGTTGAAGTAATCAAGGATTACGGATAGACACCGAGGTAATAAATTTATACAAGTTTTAGAGATAATTATACGTATTTTATAATTTCGGGTGTATTTTCGCCTAGGTAAACAATGTTACGATTTTGACGCATCGTTGTTAATTCGATAAATAGGATACTAAGAAATACAAATTTCGGTGTAGGAGAATCATAGAAGGATTTAAGGGAGATACTAGGAGGCGTCACCGCTCGAATTCGGGATTTTCGTTAAAGCGAGATAAGGGGTATTATTTAACTTAGTTCTGATAATGCATTTTGGTGTCACCAATAAATGATTTTATGAAAGAGCATATGATTTAAAGTGATTTATCAATGCTTTTATACTTGTGAAACTGTTTACGATGCATGTTTTAATTTATCAAAATATTTCCCGAGTACTTTACATGTTGTGAAATGAATTTCTTAAGGTATGAAGCGTATGGATGTTTTACATTTATTTATGTTTTTATATCCATATCGTTAAAGAAACTTTTGACAATTTCAAAAGTATGTAAGAAAAGAAATTTGTTTTCGAAAGGGGATTGTGGGGGCCACCTCTTGAGTCCTGCTGCAACAAAGTGCCACACAGTCTTTCTGCTTTATGAAAGAGTTTTCAGATTTCAAGGAATTCGATTTTATTACTCGATATGAGTTTATGAGTTATAAAACCCAAGAAAGATTTTGGAAACTCTGTTTTGAGACTATATGCTTCATGCATGGTTACTTCTTGTGGTGTTCCGGCTACACCACTTGGGGTGCCGGTACGTTGGCCCCTTTAGCACTTGACTCAACCTGTGTGAAAAATATCATGCTACTGGTGGTTTACGATGATGTTTTGGTAGTATCTCGTGCCCGCGCAGCACGCATGAATGTTCCCCGCACGGTGAGTGCCACAGGTGCCCGTGCCTTAGCTTTGTGCTAGTATATGATAAGAAATAAGAAGATACTACCCATGTTTATAATTATTATTGTTGTACGAACCTGATCCAATTTACAGCCCCCCTTACCATGGCCATAGGTATGATGACTCTTCACGGAGAATGACACGTATTGCATGACTTAGTTATAGCCTAGTTTCCTCGATTTGATTATGAAAAATCAACTATGATGAATGAATATGTGTTTTCATGATTACAAAATATTCATGAAATGTTTACGAAATGACTATGAAGTATTCATGAAAAGTTTACGAAATGATTATGAAATATTCATGAAATGTTTACGAAATGACTATGAATTATTCATGAAATGTTTACGAAATGATTTATGAAATGTTCATGAAAGGTTTATGAAAAGTTGTAAAATGGTTAAGCATGTGATTTGTTTTAAAGACGCGCATGGTTTATGACGATTATGCATGAAATGGAAATTTATGTATTGCATTAAGTTTCGTTCTATGAACAACTTTAAATGTTTTTATATATCAGAACTACTTTAAGAGCATTACCTTACTGGGCTTTTTCCCAAAAGCTCACCCCTCTACCTCTCAGATTTTTACAGTGAATTACCGTTAATAAATGCTGCGTAGACGACGTAGGCTGGCATATATGAGCTTCCCCAAACTACCTTTTGTATATGCGTGAGGCATACATTCTTATCTCTATACCAGACTATTTGTATGCATAGACATCTATTGAAAATAATGTGTCGGGATGAAATCCGTATAAGGATAAATTAAATGAGATATTTTTAAGGATTGACACTGAACAGGAATACAGCCTAAGTGAATAAGGGAATAAGTGGGTAAATTAAATTCAAAAAAAAATCCCCCGATTTTCAAGGGTCGTTACATTTAGTGGTATCAGAGCAAAGGCTATCTAGTACTGTCAGTGTTAATAATAAGGATAAGATTACATCCCAAATGTCTGCTTATCTGGTTGTAGAGTAAGTATACCTAATGAAGTTAAGACTTAATGTTGGGTTTACGTGAGGAATCAGATCATGGGCTAGTGGCCGCAGAGATAGGCCTGAGAATCATACAGAGTGGTTATATGAGACTCGTAAATGATGTTGAGATGGAAACTGATGTTGAGCGTGCTCCATCAAGTCCTGTGGAAAGGACAGATGATATTGCGATGCACTTTGCTAAGACTGAGTGGAGTATTGAACATACTATGGAGAAAATTGGGATACAGGCTATGTTAGGTGATGGGGTAGATGGAAGAATAGATAGGTAGATTATTTTCGATACGCCCGCACAGCCTGCAGAGATGTTTCAGAATTACAAATATGTCTGCTCCAGTAGCTCCACAGCAGAATGAGGATGACTTGGGTTAAGAGTATGAGCTACACGAGATAGGGCAGTTTCAGGAGATCAACCGCTATTGTTAAATGGGATGAAGGAGCCAGTAGTTATAGAGAACTGAATAAATGAGATTAAGGAAACTACGAATGGAATTTATGGGTCTGGCACAAAGAAATTAATTTGTCTATGAGTATGAATTATGAATTATATCCCTGAAAAGGTATGACCCAATGTTATGGGCAGTGAAGTCAAGAAATGTATGTAAGTTCACTAACGGATAGAGACCGAGCTAAACTAGCTCCATTAGATGTTATTTTGAAAGAGCAGTGCGCAAGGCGCAACTATGAGAATATGAGATATATACTCTCAAGGTTACTACGAAAATTACAAGGTAAAGAAAGTGACAGAAAGGTGATGTACTAAGGAAGCAGTGAGAGTAATAGAGTAAAATCACTGTAACTGAAAAGATGAATTACAGAACTAAAAGCATAAGTGAATGCCGCACTGCTTACATGATTGATAAAGTTAGGGTGTGTTCGGAGTAAAAAACACCCCAATAGACAGGGATTTTCGACACATATTCGGATGATCTATCAGAATTATCATTAAATTGGAAGATAAAGTTTGAAATTGATTCAACAGTGGTATCGAATTAATTATTCGAACCCTTGTACTGAATAGCTTTGATTGAATTGGAAATACTGAAAAAAAAAAAGCAATTACAAGGACTATATGATAAGGAAATTATTAGACCGAGTGATCCAGTTTGGAGTGTACTGGCATTACTTGTTAAGGAGATCCAGAGTCTTTTGGGTTATGTTGTATCAAGAATGGGTGTTAATTGGATTCCCCAAACAAGGATTATAAATCAGTGGGAAATACCCAAAACTCTTAAAGATGATTCAGAGTTTGAGATATCGGGAGACTTTGGAATATGAATTACGTATTGAGTCTAAGGATTGCAGATTAATTATGCTTATGTTTAAAAACATACGAAACTCAATTTGAGTAAGAAAAATGATTGTGTTGTAATTGATAAACGAAATGAGACAAGCGTTGAAATGAGATAAATCCTAAATGCAAGTTATATTAGAATAAGAGGTGTATACAAGGTAAAAATATCTCTGGGGTGTGAAATAAATTCGGATTAAGTGATATAATGGAAATTATGACTAAAAACCTCATATGTCAGTAGCCTAAAGATAGGGTAAAACAAGATTTGGGAAGAAAGGAAAACTGAGTTCTCAATACATTGGACCTTTCAAGGTCTTGAACCGAGTGAGAGATGAGTTAATGGATTGGCGTTGCCGCTAGAATTATCGAGTATCCACAGCGTTTTCCACGCTTTAATGCGTTGCAAGTATCATACAGATCTAATGCATGTGGTAAAGTGGGAACCACTGGAGCTGAAAGAGGATATGACGTATAAGGAGAAATTGATTCGGATCTTGGACAGAGAAGAAAAGGCAGTGAGGTCTAAGATGATTCCTTTGGTCCAAGTTTTGTGGCAGTATCACACTTCAGAGGAAACCACGTGAGAATTAGAAATTTTAAGGCGAAAGAAGTACCCACAAATCATTTGATGACTAATTTATTTTTAAATTTGGGGACCAAATTTCCTAAGGTGGGGAGAATGTAAACACCGTAAATTTTCATTTACTCAGTTTAATCAATGAATAACAATTAAACTACTGGGATTTAACATGCATTCTTAGTGAATGATGAATTCAATTATAGTATGATAAGAGGAGCCTATAAATTTAAGTAGGTAAATATTTATTTGAGGCAATAATGGAAATTAAGCCATGCATGATACCAAATAGAGCATAATATGAAAGTTATGCTTAATTAATTAAATTATATAATGTTAATATTATTAAATCCACTTAAATAAATTAAAGAGCACAAGATTAATTTCAAGGAGGCCAACCCAAGGGTACCATGTCTAAATTGATCATTATTTAGTAGTGAAAATGATACTTCCTATAGGCGAGATGGCATGGGATGGTAGTGATTAAATAGCAAGGAAACTTAAAGAGGGAAAGGGAAATGCTGAAGTGTAAACAAAAAAAAAATTTGAAGCAAGACGCTGGTGTGCTGAACCGAGAGAGAGTAAGAGAATGCAAGGGAGTAAAGGCTAGCTGCTGGGTGAAGGAACAAAGGGAAGAGTTGCTGCCATCGTGAAGTTGCAGTAGAAATAGCAAGAAGTTGGTGTCGGTTTGGTGATTGTTTGGAGCTAGATCAGGGTCAAATATTACTGCAGGGAAATGGAACCGGAACAGCAGCAAATGAAGCCGTTTTCAAGTTTGAAAAATTTAGGCAGAAGTGAGAAATAGTGCAATAGGTGTAAGAGGAGTTTAGGAGTTGGAAAAAAAAAAGATGACATCTATGCGGGGGGAAAACAAAACAACATCAGTAGTGATGAATATGGCTGTTAGGGAGCTCGAGAATAGCACAAGTGGTGGACAAGCCAATATTATTGTAAACTGAACAAAAGAATTTGATAACAAGGAGGCTGGAAATGGTGAAGTTGTCGTGGAAATGAGGTGGAAACCGAGAAGAAGAAGAGAAGGAGGATGAACAGTGGCTGAACAATGAAGAAATGAAGAGTAAAAGAGAATGGCGGGAAAGAGGAAAGGAATTCAAAAAAATAAAAAAATAAAAAAAAATAAAAAAAATAAAAATAAAAAGTTTGATGAACAGTAAAAATAAAAAATATATATAAATTTATATATATATATATATGTATAGCTGGAGGAAGGAAAGAAGACACCGAGAATATGAGAAACGCCCGGGGAAGATAATTCAGAAATATTTATTCGAATATATCGGTACAAAATTTCGAGGAAATAAATCAAGTGGACCGGAACCGTCGACTCGCTAAGTCGAAGTAATCAAGGATTACGGATAGACACCGAGGTAATAAATTTATACAAGTTTTAGAGATAATTGTACGTATTTTATAATTTTGGGTGTATTTTCGCCTAGGTAAACAATGTTACGATTTTGACGCATCGTAGTTAATTCGATAAATAGGATACTAAGAAATACAAATTTCGGTCTAGGAGAATCATAGAAGGATTTAAGGGAGATACTAGGAGGCTTCACCGCTCGAATTCGAGATTTTCGTTAAAGCGAGGTAAGGGGAATTATTTAACTTAGTTCTGATAATGCATTTTTGTGTCACCAATAAATGATTTTATGAAAGATCAGATGATTTGAAGTGATTTATCAATGCTTTTATACTTGTGAAACTATTTACAATGCATGTTTTAATTTATCAAAATATTTCCCGAGTACTTTACATGTTGTGAAATGAATTTCTTAAGGTATGAAGCGTATGGATGTTTTACATTTATTTATGTTTTTATATCCATATCGTTAAAGAAACTTTTGACAATTTCAAAAGTATGTAAGAAAAGAAATTTGTTTTCGAAAGGGGATTGTGGGGGCCACCTCTTGAGTCCTGCGGGAACAAAGTGCCACACAGTCTTTTTGTTTTATGAAAGAGTTTTCAAATTTCAAGGAATTCGATTTTATTACTCGATATGAGTTTATGAGTTATAAAACCCAAGAAAGATTTTGGAAACTCTATTTTGAGACTATAGGCTTCATGCATGGTTACTTCTTGTGGTGTTCCGGCTCCACCACTTGGGGTGCCGGTACGTTGGCCCCTTTAGCACTTGGCTCAACCTGTGTGGAAAATATCGTGCTACTGGTGGTTTACGATGATGTTTTGGTAGTATCTCGTGCCCGCGCAGCACGCATGAATGTTCCCCGCACGGTGAGTGCCATAGGTGCCCGTGCCATAGCTTTGTGCTAGTATATGATAAGAAATAAGAAGATACTACCCATGTTTATAATTATTATTGTTGTATGAACCTGATCCAGTCTACAGCCCACCCTTACCATGGCCATAGGTATGATGACTCTCCACGGAGAATGACACGTATCGCATGACTTAGTTATAGCCTAATCTCCTCGATTTGATTATGAAAAATCGACTATAATGAATGAATATGTGTTTTCATGATTACAAAATATTCATGAAATGTTTACGAAATGACTATGAAGTATTCATGAAAAGTTTATGAAATGATTATGAAATATTCATGAAATGTTTACGAAATGACTATGAATCATTCATGAAATGTTTACGAAATGATTTAAGAAATGTTCATGAAAGGTTTATGAAAAGTTGTAAAATGGTTAAGCATGTGATTTGTTTTAAAGACGCGCATGGTTTATGACGATTATGCATGAAATGGAAATTTATGTATTGCATTAAGTTTCGTTCTATGAACAACTTCAAATGTTTGTATATATCAGAATTACTTTAAGAGCATTACCTTACTGGGCTTTTCCCCAAAAGCTCACCCCTCTACCTCTTAGATTTTTGCAGTGAATTACCGTTAATAAATGTTACGTAGACGACGTAGGCTGGCAGATATGAGCTTCCCCAGACTACCTTTTGTATATGCATGAGGTATACATTCTTATCTCTATACTAGACTATTTGTATGCACAGACATCTATTGAAAATAATGTGTCGGGATGAAATCCGTATAAGGATAAATTAAATGAGATATTTTGAAGGATTGACACTGAACAGGAATACAGCCTAAGTGAATAAGGGAATAAGTGGGTAAATTAAATTCAAAAAAAAAATCCCCCGATTTTCAAGGGTCGTTACAATATTAGTCACCCATTCACATTCATTCACAACATGCATAGAATTTAATATTCTTTTCTATAACATAAACTCTTATACATAAATACAATTATTTGTACATTTACATCCCAACCATACAATCGTTTACATAATTGTGCTTTTACATTGTTCAATACAAAATGTTTTAAATGTGTATACCTCTTGTAAGATAGATAAGCAGCGGATCAAAGTCTACCAATCCTCAGCCGTGTCCACCTACTGTGGATGCTCTATAAAGAGGGGAAATAAAAAAGGGGTGAACTCACAACTCAGTAAGGAAATCAGGCAACCAAGTAGATAACCACACTATCTACAAAATACTATGGTTATGCCTTGAAATCATTTCTTTGTCTATTTGTATCTAAAGCATGCATCTTGCTTAAAGCTTTTATGCAATATATATGTCACGACCCTCTATACCAGTCTGTGACTTTACTTTACCTCTTACAATTAGGCTGTGATTCAATATCCAATACATTTCTCATCTATTTTAGTTAAATATAATTATACAGATTAAGTAGAATAGAAATTGGACTTATATATATATATATATATATAAGTACATAAGCGTTTACATCTGTTTCTATTATATACATCAACCAAAATACTAAATACAAGTTTCACTGTGCATTAATTTACATGATATAAAATTTTTCTCATCTCAAGTATATACCTCTTTGTACTGTTGGATGACAAGAGAAAACACGATAGCAGGGACGACTGCAATGTACTCACTACTGTATAGTATCTGTGGAGGAGGAAATAAGGGGGTGAGCTAACACGCTCAGTAAGGAAAATATGAAAACAGGTAGATAACTGCACTATCTACATGTTTAAATACATATATATATATATTCATTTTCCTTATAAAACAATATGCATGTTCTTTAAAACAACTTCCTTGAATTGCAAAATCATTAATTCGCTAGATGGGTATATGCATATTCACACCGTTTCACACAGCATAATCTATTCACGTAGTTTAAATATAGAAAATGCTTTACGTTTTGTAAATTAACATATATTGAGACATAAATCATGGGCTATCATATCCCCAGACACACAGCAAGGGAAGATATCTATCACCTCATACAGTAGTGACAATGTCGTATCA
Source organism: Firmiana major (assembly GCA_033439115.1). Taxonomy (NCBI): domain Eukaryota; kingdom Viridiplantae; phylum Streptophyta; class Magnoliopsida; order Malvales; family Malvaceae; genus Firmiana; species Firmiana major. The sequence continues at coordinate 35,996,427 of CM065914.1, read as the reverse complement.
CACAGATATAGCAAGACTTATGGCCATGTTCGGATTCCAGGCTACACTGATCAGCTGTGTGGGAACCCTACGCTTGGGGAGGCGAATCAACCATCCCTTCAGCTCATACTCAAATCACGGCACATCGTACCCCATGGCTAACGCTCACGGTACATCGTGCTCTCGTGGATCCTTATCACCCATTTCCATTGTCTCAAAATCTCGTGCGAGCAGGTCAGTGCAAGACACATAGCAGCACACAATGGCTCTAGCATGGTTTAGTACTCATTACATCACATTCATAAACCACATGTGAGCAGGTCAATGCAAGATACACAATAATACATGACGACTCTAACACGATTTTACTCAACGCACATCACAATCATAAAAGCCCTCGTGCAAGCAACTCAGAGTAAGACACACAGCATACCTGAGGCATCGAGCAACATATTACTAGGAATTTACATGCGAGCATAGTCAAAGCAAGACACACAGCAATACTCGAAGGCTCTAGCATGATTCCCAAAATCTAGTGCAAACATCTCGAGTGGAACACACAAAATCACCTGAGGCATCTAGCACTCTTTTCGTTTTCTCAAAAATCCCTTTGAAAACATCTTGTGAGCAGGGCTGGTTAATATGCCGTTGCCACTCATGCTTTAGCACAATTTCACACAGAAAAGAAATAGAAAGGGTTCCATGTACTATCATGAGTGATAAGGCAAATCTCCCTTCAATCACTCTTTAGAAACATTTCATGAAATTAATTTAAACCGGAAGCCCATCTATTGTTATTCTTTCTCAAAACGTTTGCGAAAACCTCTTTTCACAGCAATCATAGAAGTCATGCAACTCATACTATGGACTTATTCTCATACGTGGTTTTCTACCTAGATATATCAATATCTATGTATTTATCGCATACATATGCACGCAGCATGTAAGAAAATATACGTATAGCTATCTCTATAGCTCGCATAAGTCCCTTACCTTGAATCACGCTTGAATCATTTTCCTTCGATTCTCACTTCTCATGATCCACTCTATCGATTCCAACGATATCTTTCGGAGCTAAAATTGTGTATTACACACATTAGTATATTGTCATATACTTCATTTCATTTGCATGATATTCAAAAAATCAATGCATTTGGCCATTTATACCATTCTGGGACTTTATCCTTTCACAAGTCCATTTCGCGTATTCAACTCTTTTTCGAGAATATTTCAGACTCCTCGAGTCTATTGATTTGCATTAAACTGGTATTAAGCTTATAATACCTTAAGTTCATGATTTTCACTTCATTGTGGCATTTCATCGAACACCACATATACTCATTTTCAGCCATATTTGTTTCTAGCATATGAACTTTATTAAATCATTATACAATCATGTATATATGCTTAATAACATCTATTCATGCTTTAATCATCATTAAATCCATGCCTACTCAACTTTCTCATCTTTTTCTCACATTTCACCATATATAGGTCATGGAGATTAAGCATGTTCTAAGATGTTTAAATCAACAATATATACACCAATCAACTCATAAAATTGTATAGCTCAACATACATGAGATTGGTGCATTGAAATCTCACATAGATGGACTTTTCTCTTTTTGGCTGAATTTGAAGAAATCACCTTGTTTCCTTCAATCAAACAGTTTCACCACTTGTTTTTGGACTAAATTGTTCTCCTCTCCACTATGAACAACTTTGCTAAATCAATTTCTCTATTTTGTATGAAAAGTGATGGTTTCCTACGGCGAAAAGCTAGGTTACTTGCTTAGAATGTAAGGTTTGATGTTCTCCCTGAAATCTACAGTTTAGTTACCCTGTTTATATAGAAAATGCTTGATGAGATCGATCTTCATAAGTGAATGATCGATTTGTAGCTGTTTTTAGCCTTCCTGCATTGAGTTTTCAAGCTTAGGAGATCGATCTGTCGAAGAACATGAGATCGATCTCTCCTAGGTCGAGAGCTTCACAGATCGATCTGGCAGGGTAATGAGATCGATTTACTTAGGGCCGAGGCTTAAGGGGATCGATTTGCTTGGATTGAGGATCGATTTCTTCCTTCAAAATGCCTTTAAGATTGATCTCCCTTGTGTTAGAGATCGATCTCCCCTTGTTCTGCAGCCACACTTAGACATTTTTCACTCCAATTCTCAAAGTTAACTTCATTTCCATTTACCACACCACTCATTTTGCATTCAATACACATTCATCACTTCAAAAGGTCCATTTTTTATATTTCATACATAATGAAACTTGCGTGTACATCTCGAATCCATATAACAATAGTGTACATCATATTTATGGACCTTACATCACTTATGATTCATATTACATAAACAAATGTATACTTAGGAGATCATAAGGGTTTCATTGTGAAAATACGGGTCTTACATTCCTCCGCTCCTTTAAGAAATTTGCTCCTCCAAATTAAAACTAGGTTACTCCTAAAAAGTCAGGGGTACTTTTCGCGTATAGAATTCTCCAATTCCCAAGTAGCTTCCTCTGAGTTATAGTGCTGCCAAAGAATCTTGACAAGTGGAATCGTCTTGGTTCGTAGCACCTTTTCCTACCTATCCAGTATCTGAATCGATTTCTCTATATATGACAAATTATTCTTGAGCTCCAATGGCTCATACAGAATCACATGGGTTGGATCTGGATGGTACTTCTGAAGCATCAATACATGGAAGACATTATGTATGCCTGCTATCTCCGGTGGTAATACTAGCCTGTAGGCCTTATCTCCCACACGCTCCAGTATCTCAAATGGTTCGATATACCGAGGGATCAACTTACCGTTCTTACCGAATCGTATAATCCCTTTCGAGGGAGAAACTTTTAAAAATACTAAGTCACCCACAGTGAACTCTAGTGGCCTGCGTCTTGTGTCAGCTTAGCTTTTCTGCCTGCTCTACGCTATTCTCAATCTCTCACATATCAACTGAACAATCTCAGAGGCTTGTTGTACTAAGTCAGGAGCAAAAACTTTCCTTTCACCCACTTCTTCCTAACCAATTGGGGAATGACACCTTCTACCATGCAATGCTTTATATGGTGCCATACCGATACTCGAGTGATAACTATTGTTGTATGCAAATTCGACTAACGGTAGATGATCATCCTAGGAGCCTTTAAAATCCATAACACTTGCTCTCAACATATCCTCTAATGTTTGGATGGTTCTCTCTGATTGACCATCGGTTTTAGGATGGAAAGCAGTATGAAACTCAATCTAGTTCCCATAGCTTTCTGAAATTATTTCCAAAAGTAAGAAGTGAAGCGAAAATCCCTATTTGATACAATGCTTACTGGTACACCATATAGTCTCACTATCTATCGTACATACATCTCTGCTAAACTACTTAAGGTATCTGTAGCTTTCACAGCTAGAAAGTGGACGGATTTCGTCAGTCTGTCCACCACTACCCAGATAACATCATGGTTCCTCTTAGTCCTTGGCAATCCCATGATGAAATCCATGGTGACATGCTCTCATTTTCAAGTCGGTACTGGTAGAGGTTGCAATAACCCTGTAGGTTTTTGATACTTTACCTTCACTTGCTGACATGTCATACATCTTACCACAAACTCTGCGATACCTCTTTTCATCACTGACCACCAATACACTTTTTGGAGATTCTGATACATCTTATTACTTCTCGGATGCAATGTATATCTTGATGAATGAGTTTCTGTCAAAATTAATCTCTTTAACTCTGGGTCATTGGGAACGTAAATCCTACCTCTAAACCTCAGTAGGCTATCATCACTCACTAAGAAATCAACCATATCACCCCTCTGAATCTGACTCGCACGATCCATACATAATAGATTGGCATGCTGAGCCTGGCTTATCTAATCAATCAAATCTGGTTCCACTCGTAGGCTAGCTATCACACAGTCTCTGTCAATGTCAAGAGGGTCTATATCCAATCTGAGGTGAGCAATCTGCTCGAACAGCTCATAATCCCTAACCATTATGTGCGATACAATTCTGAGACTTTTTCTACTTAGGGCATTAGCCAATACATTAGCCTTTCCTGGATGGTATAGTATCTCACACTCATAATCTTTTAGAAGCTCTATCCATCGTCTCTGCCTCATGTTTAACTCTTTCTGTGAAAACAAATATCTGAGGCTTTTATGATCTGTATACACCTGAAACGTCTCACTGTATAAGTAGTGGCACCATATTTTCAATGCAAATACCACGGTTGTCAACTCTAAATCATGGGTCGAGTAGTTCCTCTCATGGTCTTTAAGCTCTCTGGATCTATAAGCTACTACCTTCCCGTCCTGCATCAACACGCAGCCTAGTCCCTGTCTCGAGGCATTTGTATACACTGTATAACCTCCTGAGCTGGTGTGTATGGTGAGAATAGGTGCAGTGGTCAGTTTGTGCTTTAGCTCACAGAAACTACTTTCACATTTATCATCCCACTCGAATGCCACATTCTTTCGGGTGAGATGTGTCAACAGAGTAGCCAACTTAGAGAATCCCTTGACAAATCATCGATAATAATCTGCTAAACCTAAGAAACTACGGATTTCTGTAACCGTCTTGGGTCTTTCCCACTGTATCACTGCCTCTATCTTGGACGTATCCACTGATACACCGTCCCTTGAGACTACATGACCCAAAAATGATATCTCACTCAACCAGAAATCACACTTGTTGAGTTTAGCATACAACTCTTGATCTCAGAGGGTCTGCAGTACTGTTCTCAAATACTGCTCATGCTCTTCCCTGGACTTTGAGTACACCAATATGTCATCTATAAAGACAATCACGAACCTGTCTAGGTATGGCTTAAACACACCATTCATTAATGCCATAAACGCTGCAGGAGCATTCGTCAACCCAAATGGCATAACCAAAAACTCATAGTGGACATAACGGGTCTGAAACGCTGTCTTGGGTACATCTCCACTCCGAATCCTCAACTGATGATACCTAGGCCTCAGATCAATCTTTGAAAAGACTTGTGCTCCTTGCAACTGATCTAATAGATTATCAATTCATGGAAGGGGATACTTATTCTTGATGGTAGCCTTATTCAACAACCGATAGTTTATACACAGTCGGAGATTCCCATCTTTCTTCTTTACAAACAGAATCGGTGCTCCCCATTGTGATACATTCGGTCTGATGAACCCCTTGTCCAACAACTCTTGCAATTACTTCTTTAGCTCCTCCAATTCAATCAGAGCTATTCTATATGGTGGCTTGGATATCGATTTTGTTACAGGCACCAAATCAATACAGAATTTCATTTCTCTGTCTAGTGGCAACCCTGGTAATTCTTTCAAAAATACATCGAGGAATTCTCTAACCACTGGGATGTCAACCATATCCAGGTACACCTTATCCAAGTCAACCACATAGGTGATAAAACTTTCAACACATTATCATTACTTTTATTAGCAAAATCAGTCATCCTCGAAAATAATTTACTACTTCTTTCATTACTTTTCAAATCTTACAACATACTTTTAAGGGATGGAAAATGTGAGACCCCGTAAAGGTTTAACCTTGTACATATGTGAATGAATTCATGAAGTATTGTAATGTACTAGTAATGTGAAGCATATGTGATGTAAAGTCCATAAAATTAATGTACACACTTGTAATAAGAGTCATGATGTACGTACAAGTTGCATTAAGTATGAATATGAAGAAATGGACTTTGATATATGATGAATGTGAGTGAAATGAAAAATGAGTACTGTGGTAAAATGGAAGGGAGATTTGCATGAGTATGCATTTCCATTTAGCTTACATTATACACCTTTGGTTATACAAGGATCACACACAAGTTTTAATGTGTATAAAGTATGAATGAAAGTCATTTTCATGTCTCAAAGATGATTGGATGAGAAAATGACCTTGGTGACAAATTAAAGATATTTTGAGTAAAGTTGCTGCAGAAAACTGCAGTAAAAATCTAGAAATATGATGACAGATCGATCTTATATGATGAGAGATCGATCTGGAAGAGCAAAAAATACTTTTATTTGAGTAATGGAGCAGTGCAGATCGATCTCCAATGGAGCCAAATCGATCTGCTAAGCATTCTGTAATGAGAAGATCGATTCTTAAGACAAGCGGATCGATCTCCTTAACTCTCTGTTTAAGACAGATCGATCTCAAGACTCAACAGATCGATCTCTTTAAGGGTTCTATAAAGAGCAAATCAATCTCCTACAAGGGGCAGATCGATCTCCAAGAAGGAATTTACCTGTAAACAGATCGATCTCATTATGGAAGAAGAAGATCGATCTTATAGTGGTTGCGTTTGGTAAAAAGGATTACCAAACTTTGCAGAGATCAGTCTCCACAAGGGCCAGATTGATCTCATGTCTTTGCATCTATAAAAAGAGGCACGAGATTGGACTGAAAACTTAGATTTTCCCTCCCACCAAATCGCACCTATCATTTTCTCTCAAAATCCAAGCTTTCTCACTCTAAAATTCACTACATTCTGGCCAGTCTTGGAAGAAGCTCAAGAAGGGAAAGTTGTTCCTTGAAGCAAGGAGAACAACATACCCAAACATCACACATTGGTGTGATTAAGAGAAGGAGTTATGGCTACCACAAGTTTGACTAAGTAAAAGGGTAAGCTCTTCAACCTTCAAGCTAAATATGGTTTCTGGATATTCGTGGGTTGGATAATGTGTGAAATGTTGATAGGAATGATGAATGTGGTGATGGGTGAGTAGTGTTAAGGGGGATCCCTAAAGAGAGAATCCATGGAAAAATGATGGAAAACTTTAGAGATGATAAAATGATGTTAGTGGAAAGGTGAAATGTGATTTTAAGGATTTAGAAGTATGAATAGAAAAATAAGTGAAATGTGTATGTTTAGTAGAGGGAAAAGGAAATAACTTGATGATTTATACGTGTAGCTTGAAATATGCGGAACACGGATAACTCGAATCGCGAATGGAGCAAACGTGACAGAGGAAATACGTGTGCGATTCGAGGTAAGGGACTGTATGTTAGCGATAGAGGTATTTGTATGTATTGTACTGCAATTTTAGTAGTTACGACGCTAGAAATAGTATGTTGAGTTATGAAAATCGATATGAAAGCATGAAATGTATTAGATATATATATATTGTGAAAATGGGATGTGGGAAGGAAAAATAGTCTGACATGCATGTTTTAAATGATTTTACATCTATGTATGATGTATTGATGTTTTCTCATCCATATACTGATTTTGAGATTGAGAAATGATAATAGGTAGGCTGACTAATTTTACATGTTTAGCATGGGACTGCATGCTACGTAAATATACATGTTTTGAGTTTTTAAAAGAGAAAATAGCCACCTATCGGATTTGAGATGAGATTTGGTGTTGGAGCTCTAGCTCACACCGTTTTAATGACTTTGAGTATGCTGGAGTCTCACTCGCATACGTCTACATGTTTTGATAAATCATGCTGGAGTGTGACTCTCACGTGGTTTTATAATAATAATGTGCTGGAGTGTTAGCTCGCACATGTTTCTATGCTTTTGATATACCGTGATGGAGTTAACTCACACGATGGTTTTAAGAAAAGTGCTGGAGCATTGCTCGCACCCGTCTTTATTGAGTTGAGGTAAACTTGGGGGTCTGGAACCCAAGGGGATGCTAGCCGACGGCTTTGGAACAGACTGGGCCTTAAAAATAAATCGTACTGCGCTAGAACCTTGCGATGACTGTGTGTCACGCTGATTGCTCGCCTGGTATATGAGACATGGTTCAAGATGAAAAGTTCATTGGAGTTGGTAGATAGACTTGGGTCCATGATCATATGTTGAACTGTGTAGTTGTCCTTTGGCATACTATGTACCATGCAAGGTTCACGCGAGTACGAGTATCACGTACATGACATATGATATACCTTATACTGTGAGTATATGAGGAGATGAGGTTGATTGAGATGAGCCGGAGGGTAGGACTGACCCGTCCCCCTTCAGGCGAAGTGATGCCCTGTGCACACCTGATCAGTAAGGCCTGGGATCACCGAGTATGGCCATATGTCGTGGATATTTGATTGTTGAAAATTTCATGCCTGTCTGAGAGATACGAGAAATGAGAAACTCAAAAAAGAAAGAGATTTGATGAAAAGAAATGATTTGAGAAAAGCAAAGAGAGTTTGTGATTTGATAAATCTTTCAATTTGAATGCTCGTGCTATGATAGCACTGTTTATGACATGTTTTGAAATGGGAATATCGTATACATGTTTTCATGAAAATGCTTATATGAGAAATGAATGTTTGAATGCATTTTCTAGCAATTTTTCCATTTACATTGAAACATGGTTTTGTTTATTCATGCATGGGCTATGTATGTGAGACCTCGTATAGTTTTAATCATGTATATATGTAAATGAATGCATAAGTATGGTGATATACTTGTAATGTGAAGTACATGGAATGTAAGTCCATAAGTTTAATGTACACTCATGTAATGAGAGTTGTGATTGTATGTACAAGTTGTATTATGTATGAATATTAAGATGTGGACTTAAACATGTGAAGAATGTGAGTAGAACGGAAAATGAGTAATATAGTAAAATGAAAGGAAGATTGCATAAGTTATGCACTTCCATTTGGTTATATCATGTACCTTTGGTTATGCGAAGATTTCACACAAATTTCAATAGGTATAAAGTATGAATGGATGTTATTTTCAAGTCTCAAAGATGATTGGATGAGAAAATGACTATGGAAGCAAATTAAAGTTATTTTGATGTAAGTACCTGTAGAAAACTGCAGTAAAATTTAGAAATATGAAGGCCAGATCGATCTCATAGGATGAGAGATCGATCTGGAAGAGCCAAAATGCTCTTATTTTAAGCTATGGAATAGGACAGATCGATCTCCAATGGAGCCAGATCGATCTCCTAAACATTCTGTAAAAAGTAGATTGATCTTTAATGAAACAGATCGATTTCCTTAGCTCTTGGGTTGGGAGCAGGCCAGATCGATCTCCTTAAGCTTCTATTTGAAGTAGATCGATCTCAAGCCTCGACAGATCGATCTCTTACCTTCAAAATGTCATGGAAAAGAGGGATTCTAAGAGGACCAGATCGATCTCCACCTAAGGCAGATCCATCTCATCAAGTTGAATCTATAAATAGGAGCAGTTGGATCTGCATTTTTTGAGACAAAACCAAACCTTTCATTGTCCAATCCCAAAACCTAGACTTTTACCCTCTAAATCCGACCATTTTCAAGAAGATCTGAGGGAAGGCTATTAGATGCAAAGTCGTTCACATCGAAAAGAAGAATAACTTAGTTGGAGGCATTTTCCTCATTGGTGGGATTTAAGGAAACTAGGTATTGGAGCAATGAGGAAATCAAGCTAGGTAAGTTTCTAATGTAAATACTCAATTACATTGTTTGGATATTGATTTTGGAGTTAATGGGTATGCATAGAAATGATAGAAACTACCTGGAAAGTAATGAATGCACCATGACCTAGAAATGGTATAGTGTGAGAAAGTGAAATGTATTGATATTAATGATGAATGAGATATTTTGAGGCGATACTAATGTTATGAGTATGATTTTGAGATATTGTTAGTGAATAAATTGTGAGATTTACCTAAAAGGGGTAAAATGTGGATTAAGGCATTGGTATAATGCATATATGAATTATATTGACTAGTGAGGTCAAAATGTGAGTTAACAACATTAACTGATGTGATTTGGATGAATGAATCGCAGCTCCCGAGGATAGACCGGAACACATTGAGCCTAAAGCGCAAGAAAGCCAAGAGGAAAAGAGTCACACACAAGTAAATTGAGGTAAGGGAATTCTGTGGACTCTTAGAGATTTTTGTGCCCAATTTGGGCACTTAAATGTTTTGCTAGGATGCATGTGATACTAGGAAATGATATTGGGTGTTTGAAGGGCAAAGAGTAGGGTTTTGAGAAAAGTGCTTGAAAACAAAAGCATAATGCTTTGAAAATCATGATTTATTGCTTTGTAGCAAATGATTGGTAGGTTGGCTAATATTTGAAATAATTTACAAAAAAGAAATGATGTGTCTTGGTTGATAACCGTGTTTTGCAAAGATTGAACCACCTACGTGATTTCATGAGATTGAAAGCGTGTTAGAGTATGACTCGCACGAGATTTGATGTGTTTTATATGCATGAGTGCATGGATTTTTATGATGTTGATGTCGTGCTAGGAGCTTCGAGCAAATTGGGTGTCACACCGATTAAATAGGCTCGCACGTGCAAACTTGAGATTTTTACATGTTGATGTCGTGCTAGGAGCTTCGGGTAGACTTGGTGTCGCATCGATTAAATAGGTTCGTACGTGCATTTTGAGAATTTGACATGCTGATAGCCGTGTTAGGAGTTTCAAGTAGACAAGAGGTCGTACCGATTAAATAGGCTCACACGTGCATTATAAGATGTGGCATGATATGATGTGTTGATTGGGTCTACGGAGTACGTTATACCGTGCACGTAGCATGGAGTATGTTATACCGTGTTGAGATTATATTGTCTCGTCTTCGAACGAAATCTACTATAAACCGATGGATTGGACTTGATCCACCTCCCGTGTGGAAGCAAATAGTAGTGGTACCCTGCATACCTGATCCGTGTAGTCGGTATCACAGGATACGACCATAATCCTAGAGGCTATTTGCCTTATTGTATTGCATATCTCACATGTCCTGTTTTATGAATAAATCCATGTTTTGAAATGTTTTGTGGGTCAGACTAGTTAGAGAGGAAGAGGATGAATCTTGACTAGTGATGAATTTATGAGATGAGAAAACATGTTAATGGTTTTAAAGTGCACTGATGCATAATGTTTAATGACATGCTTTATTGTGAAAAATGCATGATGATTAATGCCATGCTTTATTGTGAAATATGCATGATGGTTTACGCCATGCTTTGAATTGAATTGTGCACCGGATTTTAATAGCATGAATACTTTACATACCATTAACACGAGCATGAACTCATATTTTGAGAAATGATGAAATGTATGATCTTGTCAGCATAGCTTTTCTGTCTGCTTTGAGGTGTTCTTAATCTCTCATAAATCAACTGAACATCCTCAGAGGTTTGTCTTATAAATTCGGGAGCAATTCTCTATCTGTCACCCACTTCATCTATCCAAGTCGGGGAACAACCCCTACGACTATGCAATGCCTCACATAATATTATCCCGATACTCAAATGATAACTGTTATTATTGGCGAATTTGATTAGTAACAACTGATCATCCCAAGAGCTTATAAAATTAATGGCACATGCTCTTATCATATCCTCCAGAACCTGTACAGTCCCCTCTGACTGACCATCTGTCTAAGCACGGATAACTGTGCTAACACTCATTCGGGTTCCCATAGCTTCCTGAAAAATATTTCCCGAAGTGGGAAGTGAAGAGGGAATCCCTATATGATATAATGCTCACTGGAAAATACATGGTGTTCCACAATCTTCCTTACACATAAATCCTCCTACTCATTCAGAATATTTGGGGATTTCATAACCAGAAGGTGGGTTGACTTAGTCAATCTATCGACTTTCACCCAGATAGCCTCGTGATTCTTTCGGGTCCTCTGTAACCCATCATAATATCCATGGTAACTTGCGCCCATTTTCGTGTCGATATAGGTAGAGGCTGTAATAACCCTACAAACTTCTATTGCTCTACCTCAATCTGCTGACATACAAGACACTTCTCCACAATCTCTCCAATGTCTCTTTTCATATCTGACCACCAATACCCTTTTATAAGATTTTGATATATATATTACTTCTCGGATGCACTGTATATCCCGAAGAGTGAGCTTCTAACAATAACATTATCTCATCAATTATGGTCCTGGGGAGCACTTATACTATCTCTAAACCTCAGTAAGTCATCATCACTTTTTGTGAACTCTGTCACTGTACCCTTTTGAATCTGGCCCACACTATTGACACCATGCCTATCATCATGCTAAGCCTGTTAAATCCGATCACTCAAATCCGGTGCTAATCTCATGCTAGCTGTCACGCAATTCACTGTCGTCATCAGAAGCGATCACATCACTACTGAGGCTCACAACTGCTATAGCAGCTCACACTCCCTGACCATCATATGTAATACCATCCCGAGGCTCTTTCTGCTCAAGGCATCAACCATTTCATTAGCCTTTCCTGGGTGGTACAATTTTCACGATCATAATCCCTCAGAAGCTCTAACCCTCTTTATTCTCATATCCAATTCTTTCTGTGAAAATAGATACTCGGGTCTTTTTATGATCAGTGCATACCCAAAATTTCTCATCGTGTACATAGTAGTGCCACATACTCAGTACAATCACTATCGCTGCCAACATTAAATCATGGGTTAGATAGTTTCTTTCATGATCCTTGAGTTGTCTGGATCCATAATCGACTATCTTCCCATTTTGCATCAATACACAGCCTATTCATTATTTTGAGGTATCCATATACACTGAAACCTCTTGAGCTGTTGGGTATAGTGAGAATAAATACGGTGGTCAGTTCATACTTCAATACATCAAAACTCCTGTCACATCTATCATCCCATTCAAATACCACTTGTTTTCTTAGTTAAACGTGTCAACAAAGTAGTCCCTTTCGAGAACTCTCAACAAACCATCTGTAAAAACAATTTCCAATTGTTGCTTATAATTTTCCCTGGACTTTAAATACACCCAAAAGATCATCAATAAGGATGATAACAAATCAGTCTAGGTAAAGTTTAAATACCTCATCGTAGTTGAGTTCCACTAATTATTTCAATCACCCATCTCCTTGACCGATGTATACATAAACGTATAATGTCATTTCAAAATCGCTTCCATTCAAGATACTAACTCGCATCATTTTCTTTTTTCTTATATTAACGACCTTTATAAAATTTTAATTTTTAAACCTTCATGATTAATCGAATTCTATATTTCTTTATCGTACCAGTAAAGGTACCCTAATTTTAAATATATATATTACAACTGTTGATTTCAATTTATAGGTGATGTGTACTTCTAGACGCTGTCAAGTCTTCAAGCGGGGAGGTATTTTGAAATACCTTTATTAACCCTTAGACTTGACCACATGGACTGGTTATGGATATATCCACCCCTTATCCTTAGTCGCAATTCATATCTACTACATATTGCTTAATCCAAATTATTTCACATCCGAGATATTCGTACCTTTCGTACGCCTCTTATTCCAATATATCTTGTATTCAGGATCTATCACATCTCAAAGCTTATCTCCTTTCGTATATCACTTATAATAAACTCTATCATTACTCATTCCGTGAGTACAATCATTTACTCCTTTAATTTCAATCGCTACACCCCTTTTATTACTTGTCAAAACTTATAGTATACTTTTTAGGGATAAACATATCACTATCTTAAGATAGAAATCTGAACAGCATAATTTGTAGCCGACCAATTTATTCTCAAATATTACTTCAAATTATTCATAGTTCATTGAATAAAATCGGCTAACTTATACTTCTTTTCCCATTTTCGACTTATAATCTCTTCATAATTATTCCGTTAGTTAACCCTCCTCTATTGGGGTACTAACTATCAGCATTGTGCCCAAGGATGTAGACATTCACATCTTTTACTAACTTATATACAAATGAAGGCGATATGACTAAATGTGTAGTACCAAGATCAATTAAAATAATTGCTTCAATATTAACAATCGAGATGTTACCTTACACCACATCAAATGAAGCATCAATAGTATCCCGGTCTAAAGCATACACTTGCCCTCATCCAATAGCCTACTTTCCCTTTCTCTTCGACTGTGGCCTCCTTTTTTTGGTGCAGAAATCTCAATAGGTTTTTCTCTGTCTCTTTACCCTTCTGTAGGGTAGTCTCACCTAACTCTAAGCAATCATTAAATAAATGGCTCGTCTTACCACACTTAACACCTATTTTAGTCAATAAGGTGTAGGTGTAGGCCCTACTTCCGTGGTATCTACCACACATCTTACAGTGATCTGTAGCAGGTCGAGGTCCTCCAATCACAATACCCTTCAAAAGTGCTAAAATTGGATACACTGGGGCCTTACCAATCATCTTACCCCGTGACTCATCAACTCTAATCTCTTACCAAACTACCTTTTTCCCGTTTTGATATCTCTGTCATTCTCGATTCTCCTTTATCTCTATTTCGGCCCTTACTACCTTTCCCTGTCATGACCCATTTTCATTCACTTTAACCGAAAATCACTATAAATTTTTTTCGCGTTTTACTGTTACCTTACCCGGTCGTGAACAAACTTACCACCACACATTGGGCTGTGAGCCAATAATAAACATCACATCTCATTCATTCTTAGTTAAATAAAACGATGTCATACATTCGCATTTAATCGTGTACTTATACAAAAATATGTTTTACTGACATCTACATCCCCCATAATTACAACTCAAAAGACTACTGTGCTTTTACATTGTTTAGATACAAAAAGAATCCTGTGTATATACCTTTCGACGATGGAAGCAGCAGATGTCTAAAAACACAATGCCTCAGTCCTCACTGGGCTACTATGCACGCTCTGTAGGAGGGGGAAAATAGAGAGGGATGAGCAACCACACGCTCAGTAAGGCAATAATGCAAGCATGGTAGATAACTACTCTATCTACATGCTGATAGTGTTATGCATAAATCGTTTGTAGTAGGAGCATGAGGAAGTAAACTATGCCATATGAGTATACATATATATATATATATCATGTCTCAAAATCATGTAAAATTGGCATATAAAACATGGTAAAAACATCATGTATAAATCATCTCATGCTCAATCTCATTTAAATTCATAAAAAAGGCAATTCATTAAGAAACCTCCTTTTTAAACCCACGTCATAAAACTCTTTCTCAAACACATACAATCCCATCACATCAATTCACAATCACAACTTCATTTTCATTTCACAAATCAATTCCACAAGGCTCGACCCCTCCTTCGGGTCTACCTTGAATAATCATAATCACACTTACAGATTAAAATCATGTGGTAGTAAGTAAATCAAGCAAGGAGACAGGTTACTATATCTCAAGTGACTATGTTGGCCAATCGTCACATATCATCCCAGACCACACGGATCCCGGTGTGCAGGGTATCATGCTGGCACGAAGGTGGGTTAGTTCTCCGCCAGACTTTCTCAAATCAAGTAACCACCACACGGTACATCGTACTCCGCGGACCCATAACATGGTAGGGGGTGCCTGCCATAGGTCTTATCTACCCCATACCAAGTGTAACCTTTATAGTCTCAAGAGCGCGTGGGAGTAACCTCAATACCAGGTCCTAGCCCCTCATGGCCTTGCTCGGCCCTATTGTGTTCCCTAATTCAGGTCCTAGCCCCTCACCCTCACCCCAATCAAGAGGTCAATTAAGCTTGTTAGGTTCCCTGAATGGATTATGTCAGGTCCTAGCCCCTCACCCTCACCCTACTCATGAGGTCTATCAGGCTTGTTGGGTTCCCTGAGTTAATCCGTATCTCTCACCACGGCCTCATACATACCACAGTGTGAAAACCAATGCGAGCTACGCTCTAGCGCGAATTCATGCATCAAAAACCAATCACTTCATGCGAGCAACGCTCTCGTACGACATTTATGCATAAGACTATGAAGAAACCACGTACGAGCATAGCTCCAGTATGGTTATATGCATAAGAAATCCACTCGAAGTCCACGTACGAGCAAAAGCTCCAGTACGGTTTATAAAACATCGTCACAATTCAAATCAAAGTGCTAGCTAAGCTCAAGCACGTTTCACACAAGTGAAAACATAGAAATCCAGCGTGAGCGAGGCTCTAGCGCAAATTAAATCACATACACACGATAGGCGGCTCACATGCATTCAAAACATCTCAAAACATGCTTAGTGCCTCACATGGGCTATTTCACAACATCATTCAAGTACTAGCCAACCTATCCTTTTATTTGCTCAAATTAAAGCATTGTGTTTTGTAAAAGCATTCAAAACACGTGATTTATGCAATTATTAGCCTTACTATCCCTTTTTAATAACCATTTCAAACAACCAAATCTAATACAAATACCCATAGTAATTTCCATACATCTTCAAACACATTTCTATAAACTCATGCACATTTCCAAAGCCCTATACACCCATAAAATATGAGCAGCTACCTCTATATACTTACAGAATTCCCTTACCTAGAATCGCGATGCGTGATTCCACTTCCTTAAAGCTACTTACTCATACAACTCGGTTCGTTTCCAACGGACTCCTCGAAACTGCGCATAATCATAATTCACATTATATTCGATCCATATAATAGGACACCGTGCGTTCACTATAGTCGATTCGACCTATAGTTTCTATTAACGCTCATAAGGCCTTGTTTCGTTTCTTTACCCATAACTCGAGTCTATGGATTCCTTTTAGGCCTATTAACTTATTCCAAATCGATATTAAATCGACATTAAGCTCATAGTGTTCATATTTCAAGAATTCCCTCACTATGGCATTTATCAAGCATTTACCTACTCATTACCCTAATTTCACTTAAACCCACACTATAATTCCATTTAACCATCCAAAATAATACACATTACCTCAATAACAACTTTAGCATGCCCATAAATCATAAACTCATTCAACCCATATCTTCTCACATTATACCCATTCTAGGTTTTCTAGGTCACACCAGTTCCACCACATCCCTAGATAATTTATCCATCAATACACATTCAACTCAACTCCAAAATCACTTAAATAAACAATGTACTTTGATTGGAGTATTAGAATCTTACCAAAATCTGATTTTTCTTCTTGCTCCAAATGTCAATGCCCTTATCTCCTTCAATACCAACAATGGGATTTTGGGTTCCAACATGTTGTTCTCTTCCTCAAGATGAACAACTTAGTGTCTAATAGCCTCCCCTCAAATCTTAATGGAAATGGCTGATTTTAGAGAGAGAAAGTTAAGTTTTTGGGTTAGAAATGGAAGATTGATTTTTTTCTGAAATTTTCAGATTTTCAGCACTCCTTATATAGAAATAGCTTGAGGAGATCGATCTCGTCTAAGAGGAGATCGATCTGGTCCCCTTAAATCTCTCATTTTCATGGCATTTTAAGCATAAGATCGATCTGTTGAAGCATGAGATCGATCTGCTCCCAAACAGAGAGCTAAGGAGATCGATCTGTATGTTTGAGGATTGATCTTTTCATTACAGAATGCTTAGGATATCGATCTGGCCCCATTGGAGATCGATCTACTTTATTCCATGGCCAAAATAAGAGCATTCTGGCTCTTCCAGATCGATCTCTCATCCTATGACATCGATTTGGCCTTCATGTTTTTCAGATTTCCTGCAGTTTTCGTGCTGCAACTCACACCCAATTGTCCTTAATTTGCTGCCATAGTCATTTTCTTATCCATCCACCTTAATGACTTGAAAATGGCATCCATTCATACCTTATTCACATTAAAACTTGTGTGCATTACTTGTATATCCAAAAGTATCACATCCCAAACTAAATGGGAGCTTAACTTCATTCCATTTTACCACACTACTTATTTTGAGTTCCAATCACATCCATCACTTACAAGAACTCATTTCTTCATATTCATACTCAATGAAACTTGTATGTACATTACAAATCATATTACACATATGTACTTTGAATCCACGGACTTACATCAATTACAATATACCTTACAAGTCCATTGGCATTCATTGATCCAATTACACACATTACAACTATACATGTACGGGGTCTCACATTCTCCCCTCCTTTAAGGAATTTGGTCCTCCAAATTAGAACCAAGTCACTCTTTAAAAAGTTGGGGGTACTTCTCCGGTATCAAGTTCTCCAATTCCCATGTGGCCTTTTTCGCCGTGTGATGTTGCCAAAGAACTTTCACCAAGGGAATCGTCTTATTCGGTAGCACCTTCTCTTTTCTATCCAATATCCGAACCGGCTTCTCGACATATGTCATACTCTCATTGAGCTCCAACGGTACATATCTTATCACGTGTGCCGGGTCCGGGTGATACTTTCGAAGCATCGAGACGTGGAAGACGTTATGAACATTTGCCAAGTCCGATGGCAATGCCAACCTAGACGCCTTATCTCCCACTCTCTCCAAAATCTCGGAGGATCCGATATATCTAGGGCTTAGCTTGCCCTTCTTACCGAATCTCATAATACCCTTCGATGGTGAAACTCTCAAAAATACCGACTCACCCTCATCAAACTCTAGTGGTCTCCGTCTCTTGTCAGCATAACTCTTTTGCCAGCTCTGAGCTATTCGTAATCTCACATACATCAACTGGACGTCCTCAGATGCCTGCTGAACTAAGTCCGGAGTAAAAATCTGTCTATCACCAACATCTTCACATCCAATACGGGAACGACATCTATGCCCGTACAATGCCTCATAGGGTGTCATCCCGATACTCGCATGATAGCTATTATTATAAGCGAACTCGACTAACTGCAGGTGGTCATCCCAAGAGCCTCTAAAATCCAGCACACAAGCTCTCAACATATCCTCGAGGGTCCGTATAGTCCTTTCTGATTGCCGATCTATCTGAGGATGAAAAGCGGTGCTAAAACTCAGTCGGGTCCCCAACGCTTCCTAAAAATGTTCCCAAAAATGAGAAGTGAAGCGGGCATCCCTATCAGAAACAACACTCACTGGTATACCATGTAGCCGTACTATCTCTCGAGTATACAGGTTCGCCAACTGACTCAGTGTATCGGTAGCTCTCATAGCTAAGAAATGGGCGGACTTAGTCAACCGGTCCATAATAACCCATATGGCATCATGACCTCTGCGGGTCCTCGGTAACCCCATCACAAAATCCATGGTGACGTGCTCCCACTTCCATGTCGGTATTGGTAGAGGCTGCAATAATCCTGCAGGCTTCTGATGCTCTACCTTCACTTGCTGACAAACGAGACACTTAGCGACATATTCAGTAATGTCTCTTTTCATTCCAGACCACCAATAAACCTTCCGAAGGTTTTGATACATCTTGGAACTTCCTGGATGTATCGTATACTTCGATGAGTGAGCCTCTGATAAAATCATTCTCCTGATCTCAGGATCCTTGGGAACGCATACTCTGCCTCTGAACCTCAATAACCCATCAGCACTTTTCTCAAAATTAATACCCACACCTGTCTGTATCTGCCTCTGCCAATCAATGCACCATCGATCACTCTGTTGGGCTTATCGAATACGACCAATCAATTCTGGCTCCAGTCTCAAACTAGCCATGATCTCAAGTCTCTCAGATCCAGGTAGGGTTACATCTAAACTGAGGTTCGTAAAGTGTTCTAACAATTCATGTTCCCGTACCATCATATATGACACCAACCCAAGGTTCTTCCTACTCAAAGCATCGGCAACTACATTTGCATTACCTGGGTGGTACATGATTACACAATCATAGTCCTTCAGGAGTTCGAGCCATCTCCTCTATCTCATATTCAGCTCTTTCTGCGAGAACAGGTACTTAAGGCTCTTGTGATCTGTGAACACCTGAAATTTCTCACCATAGAGACAGTGGCGCCATATTTTCAAAGCAAATACCATGGTCGCCAACTCCAAATCATGTGTTGGGTAGTCCCTCTCATGATCTTTCAACTATCTAGATCCATAGGTAACTACCTTCCCATCCAGCATAAGCACACAGCCCAGTCCCTAGTGTGATGCATCCGTATACACCATGAATCCTCCTGAGCTGGTAGGAATGGTGAGAACTGGAGCAGTGGTCAATCGACGCTTAAGCTCCTCAAAACTCCTCTCACATGCCTCATCCCATACAAACTTAACATCTTTTCGCGTGAGACGTGTCAATGGAGCAGTTAGTCTGGTGAAACCCTCTACAAATCTCCGATAATACCCTGCCAATCTTAGAAAACTTCTGATCTCAGTAACTGTCTTGGGCTGTTCCCACTATACAACTACCTCTATCTTGGATGGATCCACTGATACCCCATCCTTTGACACAACATGCCCCAGAAATGAGATCTGCTCCAACCAAAAGTTACACTTGCTGAGTTTGGCATATAACTCTTGCGCTCGGAGGGTCTGCAAAACTACTCTCAAGTGCTCCTCATGATCCTCCCTGGACTTAGAATACACCAAAATGTCATCAATGAACATGATCACAAACTTGTCCAGGTATGGTTTGAATATATCATTCATCAGTGCCATAAATGCTGCGGGAGCATTCGTCAATCCGAATGGCATCACCAAAACTCGTAATGGCCATAACGGGTACGAAATGCTGTCTTGGATACATCTCCACTCCTGATCCTTAACTGATGATACCCTGACCACAGGTCTATCTTAGAAAACACTTTGGCTCCATGGAGCTGATCCAACAAATCATCGATTATTGGAAGGGGGTACTTGTTCTTAATGGTGGCTTTATTCAACAATCGGTAATCTATACACAGTCGAAGGCTTCCATCCTTCTTCCTTACAAATAGAATCGATGCTCCCCAACGTGAGACACTCGGTCTAATGAACCCCTTCTCCAGCAACTCTTGCAACTGCTTCTTTAGCTCTTTCAATTCTATAGGAGCCATTCCATAGGGTGGTTTTGATATTGGCTCTGTACCAGGCACTAACTCTATGCAAAATTCCATTTCCCTTTCAGGTGGTAGTCCTGGTAATTCATCCGAAAAGATATCAGGGTAATCCGCAATTACGGGTATATCCCTCAATTTCGGGCATGCCTCATCTATATCAACCACATATGCGATGAACCCTTCACATTATCCTCTCTATCGTTAGTAACATAAACCATCACTCCATATTCAACATTTATCATAAGCAAATAATTTATCTCTCAAGCAATATGCATTTGAAATCATTCTCCTTTATTTGCAACACACATACAATTTTCATATCATTTCTTTTCATCAAAGTTTACAATAAGATTGCCTAATCCTGAAAACATCAATGTTTTGGCATGACAATCCATAACAACTCGATTGGTAGCCAACCAATCCATTCCCAATATTACATCAAAATCATTCATATTCAACAAGATTAAATTGGCTATCATTTCCTTTCCCTCTATCTTTAACTTACAATCTCTACATACATGCTCAGTCAATTGACTATCATTCATGGGTGTGGAAATCATCAACATCTTATCCAAAAATGTTGGTTTCACATGCTTCAACAATTTATGTGCAAATGAAGGTGATATGAAAGAATGTGTGGCACCAGGATGAAATAATACCAATGCTTCTAAATCAAAGATTCGGATGGTACCTTTTTAATCACATCCGTTGATACGTCTGTAGTGTCCTGGTCTAGTGCACGTACTCTTCCTCTGCTCACACCTACAGCTTGTTTCCCTTTCTCCTCAGCTGTAGCCCTCCTCCTCGGGGCAACTGCCTCAACTGGAGCTCTCTCAGGCTCCTTGCCCTTCTGTGGGGTAGTCTCAATCATCTCATTGCAGAACCTCGATATATGTCCTGACCTCCCACACCTAAAACACGAAACAAGGGGCACCTGACATGGCCTAGTCCCATGATATCTCCCACATCTCCTACACTGATCCGTGGTAGGTCGTGGTCCTCCAATAGTTATTCCGCTCAGCGCAGTCAAAGCCAGGTACACGGGAGGTCTAGCAGCTCTCTCCTGCACCTCCTCAATCTTAGGCCTCTTCTCGAAAAACCTTTGGCCACCTCTCTTGGCCACTCTTCCAAACCTGGATCTCTTCTGGTCTCTGTCCTTCTTGACACTAATCCTCCCGA
This sequence comes from Firmiana major, assembly GCA_033439115.1. Lineage (NCBI taxonomy): Eukaryota > Viridiplantae > Streptophyta > Magnoliopsida > Malvales > Malvaceae > Firmiana > Firmiana major. Next base: position 35,974,643 of record CM065914.1, on the reverse strand, counting down.
GCTCGGAGCCATTTCGCTCAAAGTCTTGCTCACACAACTGAGCCTTATGTACAGCTGATAATTCTATTTTTTTATAGAATTATTTGTGCTTAAATTCCTAATTATTTACTTAATCCCCAATTTATTTTGTTAATTATCCCCTTTATTTAATTAAAATTCTCATGTTTGCAGATAAATTAAATCCGGATGAATTTTGAATATTTCGGTAGAAAATGGACCGAAATTGGGCTAAAATTAAGATTGAGCCACGCAGATAACACGAGTCATGCCACCGAGCACATCCAATTGGACAAGAAGACCGATAACATGGACATATCTTTTCAAGGAGCCAATGGTGTGAAGACAAGTGGCCAAAAAATGCCAACTCATCAAGGATGTGAAAATTACCATTTTACCCCTAGTGTGTTTATAAATAGAAAAGGATGACAATTGAAAGTGGAATGTAATTTTAGGAGTAGAAGTTAATGTAATTTTAGGAGTAGGAGTAGTGTAATGTAAAGTAGATTAGGGTAGAATAGCCTTAGATTAATTTTACAAGTTTTCCTTACAATTTCCGCATAGTGTTACAAGTTAATGTTCATTCAGTATTCATTTTATGAAAGTATTTGTTTCATTTTCTATTTTTGTTAGCAATCAGTTTCAACTTGTTTTCTTCTTGTTCGGTTTGAAGAAATCCATTACTATGTTTCTCATTTGGTTCTCGGTTTAAAGGAATCCATTAATGTATGTTTCTTATTTACTATAGATGAAAGTTAATGATTTATGTTTTCACTACTCTCTCTCGGTTTCAAGAATTTGTTTAGAGTTTCTTTAGCTTTCGGTTGCATTCGGGTTTCATGCCTCTTCACTAATGTCTCCTACCTTTTGATTCTGTTGCTTGAGAGTGGGATGATGCAAAGCAGTCATCCATATCAAGAGCATAGTGGAACTCGGTAGGAGAAGGCAGTGAAGAAAACCATAGCTCGGGAGTTTCCTGTTTTCCTGTTTTAGATTTCTTTTGCATTATTGTTTTACCGTTTAGTTTTAGTTTTCTGTGTTGTCATCTTAGTTCCTGTATTTGTGATGATGTTCAAGTTTAGTACCGAGAGATGAGGTTTGATAGGTAGCGGGAGGAATCAATGAAGCAATCCAGCAAGCCGACCGATTCTCTGTTTTCCCCTGTTTTCCCATTGATTTGCTAAGATGAACCAGAGTTGAGGTGCTGTTCGGCAAGAAATCGTGACAACAACTGCTTAGTAGCAAATGTCCAGCTGATGCCGAGATACCTCTTGTAATAATGTTGGTTGCAAGGAGGGTGTACTGGTTAGAAGTTTGAACTGAAGCAGATGTTAGCTGGGCAGGGGAGGAACATGCGTGATCTGTTGCAGAGAGGGATATACAGTAGCTGGAACAGCTGAGAATAGCAGCACGACAGGACCTGGACGAGCAGGTCTGGGCAGGTTGGCGTGTTGGTGTTTGGTTGTTGATTAATGAAAACGTAAAGCTGTGTTGAGTGCAGGAAATGAAGAAGCACACGGAACCGAGCAGAGTTGGTGAGCCTGGCAGAACCGAGAGCATAGCTGGAACCTGGGACAGCAATGGGACAGTATTGCACGACAGATCGAGATGGAGACTGAACAACAAGCCTCACCCGTGAGCTAACAGCAGCAGACTAGCGGACACCCGAGCCGTGACCTGGAAACCAGAAATGAAAAAATGAATGATGAACAGCAAATGAAGGGAAGGATTTAAATTCCTAAGGCCACGTTTGGTTCACCCCTTAATGTTGTTTAATTCATTTTTGCATGCATTTTAGTTAGATTAATTTCAATGTTTTTAGTTAGCTTAGTTAGATTAATTTCAATGCATTAGTTTAACTTAGATTTAATTTGGGTACTAAGTAATTTCTATTCTAGTATTAGGGGTAAATTTATTTTCATTAAGTTTTAGTTTAGTTTAAATTGCATTTGATTAAGTAGTTTAATTGCATTTTTAGGTTATTTTAATTTTAGTTTAATTAATCTTGCTTTGTTATTTTCATATTTGCATTTTATTTTAATTGCGTTAATTAGTTTTAACTGTTTTAATTTCTTTTGTAGGTTTTCGATTTTAATTACGTGGAGCACTGTAAGTAATTTTGCTCGTTTTTATTTCCTTTATTTTATAGTTTTATTATTTTATTGCTTTCGGTATTTTCAATTCAAGCTATGTAGATCACTCCCTTTAATTTTATAATTTGCTAGAATATACTTAGGGTAAGATTAACCGGTACTTAATTAGGCTAGTCAACTTCTCTGTGGGACGATAACTCGGGACTCAAATCCCATTATTACTTGTACGACCCGTGCACTTGCGGACATATACCCTTAGGGCCCATCAAGTTTTTGGCGCCGTTGCCGGGGAAGTCTTAATTAGCCATTAGTTAATATCAGTGAAATTATGCTTAGGTATAATTCTAGTTTGTAAATATTTAGAGCCTTAACTTAGGGTAGTTAAATTTTCTCTTAATTAAAATAAAAAAAATTGAAAAATTAAAAAACTTAAAAAAATATTTCTATGGACTTTTCGATGATTGCAAGCGTAGAGCCAGAAATTTTGATTGCTTTCCTGTAGATCCTAAAATCGAACGAAAAATTCGAAAGGACTCTAGGAAACTTATAGCTCCGCTGCAATTCACCATGGCAGAAAATAGGAAAATTAGAACTGTTGGAGATTATGCGATGCCGACAATTAAAGAATATTATTCCGGCATTAGACCACCAGTTTTCCTTGCAAATAACTTTGAAATTAAGCCCGCAATCATTCAGATGATCCAAACTTTTCTACAGTTCAGTGGGCTTCCACACGATGACCCACATGCTCATCTCGGGCAATTCTTGGACTTATGCAACACCTTCAAGCATAATGGATTATCAGACGATTCAGGCTTAGATTATTCCCCTTCTCACTTAGGGATAGGGCAAGACACTAGTTGACCTCTTTGCCTCCGGGATCAATTTCCACATAGGACGAGTTAGCCCACCAATTTTTAGCCAAATTCTTTCCTCCCTCTAAACTAGCCCAACTCCGTAGCAATATATCTTCCTTTGCCCAGTACGACTTTGAATCTCTTTATGAAGCATGGGAACGATATAAGGAGCTTCTTAGGAAGTGCCTTCACCACGGCCTACCTCTATGGCTTCAAGTCCAAACTTTCTGTAATGGACTTACAAGCCAGAATAGGACCATAGTGGACGCTGCTTCGGGTGGAGCCTTGATGTGCAAAACAGAGGAGGAGGCTTATGAGTTGCTAGACAAAATGGCGGCTAACAACTATCAATGGTCTTCGGAGAGGCAAATGCCAAAGAAGCCGACGGGTATTTATGAGCTTTACACGATGTCCACCTTGACTTCTCAGATAGCCAATCTTACAAAGAAGGTGGAGTCGCTTAGTACCCAACATAATCCTCTCAATAGTCCTAACCCTATATATTCTGTCCAAAGTCCTTTTCTTTCCTGCGAGCTGTGTAGTGGTTCCCACTCTGTAGATAGGTGTCCGCTCAACTTAGAATCGGTTCAGTATGTTGCCCATTCTCAAACGCAACAGAACAACCGTTTTTCAAACACCTACAACTCAGGGTGGAGGAACCATCATAACTTCTCCTGGAGCCAAAACCAAGGGCAACCTTCTAACTCTAGATCTATAGAACCCCCTAGTTTTCAAGCTCCATCGGTTTAGGTACCACCACAGCCGCAAATTCCATATCATCCGCCTCATTAACCATCCCCACTACAATTTCAGCATCATCCATCTCACTTCCATCAACCACCACCACCACCATTTATGCAGCCCCAACTCTACCATGCACCAGCAGCAGAGAAGTAGCCTACATTAGAGGAGATGTTCACGACTATCCTGTAAGATCAAGCTACTTCAATTAAGAACTTAGAGGTTCATGTGGGACAAATAGTTAGTGCTCTTAGCCAACGTCCTCAAGGGACCCTTCCTAGTAAAACTGAAGTTGATCCTGTTAAGAAAAGGGAGGGTAAGGAACATGTTAGATCTATCACCCTTAGGAGTGGCGGAGAGCTAGATGAGCCACAAGTCAAGTCCCAACCTGAACAGCACATAGTTGAAGAACACATAGGTTCTAACGAAGCAGCTCAGAAAGAGCAGGAACATCAGGATCGGGCTGCAAAACTAGGCGCTTCTTCATTTTTACCTTCTTCTTCTTTACCGCCTTCCTCGCCCTCTGATTCTGCAAAGTTGACTATAAGAGTGCAAGATCAGCAAGTGAAGTTTAATGTTTTCAAACCTTTGAAGTTCCCTGATGACTCTCAAGAGTGTTTTAAAATAGAGATTGAGGAGAACATAAGGCTCAAGCATATAAGATCTGAAAGAAGGAGGGAAGTAGATAGGGCTCAAGAGGATTTAACTGTTAACATTCTGTCAACATTTTGGCTAATCCTCTTACTCTTCGCCCTGCTGCTGAGTGTTGTCTTCTTCAGCTGCATTTGAAGTGGTTGTGTTTTCCTTTTCACCTTGTATATAGTTCTTTTTCTTTTCTGTTGCTTCTTTCTTTGTTTGTGTTGCAGGTTTATTTTCTAGTTTATGCTTTCAATCAAGCTTCGGTTGTCATCATCATCAGAAAGGGGAGTACTCTGTCCTAAACTTTAATTGTTATATTATCTGCATACTGAGGACACTGTGCACTTCAAGTTTGGGGGAGAGGATATTACTTGAGTATTTTTCGAAAATTTGAGCAAAATTGAAAAATTTTCAAAATTTTTTTTTTCGAAAATCTGAGCTTAAATTGTTTGAATTTGGGATGATTTAGTGCTTAGCATGTAGTTTTCCCATATTCCGATGATATGACCCCATGATAAAGTATGACTTTGATTGACTTAGAAGCATGATTATAGGAAAAGCATAAAGTTAAATTCTTGAATTTGTCTTGATTCTGATTGCGATTTCCTCATCTTACGTACATGTCATGTCATGAATTTGTATATTCATTTAGAGAAAGCTTATGTGGACATAGGGGTGCATTTGTTTAGTTGATGTTGTGCATCATATTCTAGAATTTGTTTGATCTGATCTCGAGGTGAAATATTAGATCACACTTAATTAGGGAGATGATTTAGGCCATATTTGGATCGTTTGAGCCTTTCTAGATATCCTTGTACATATTTTATCCCTAGTCAGCAATCTGGGCTAAATAAGCTTTTCTCTGTAAATACACTTGCGTTATTTTTCTTAGCCTAAAGTATTCTTTTCCTATCCCTTACCCCGAAAGCATGGAAATTTATTGGGATATACTGTAAGCTCTGTACATATGGGTACTAAGCGATAGGGAAGGAGTATTTATTCAAAAAAAAAAAGTGAAGAAAAAGAAAAAGAAAAAGAAAAAGAAAAGAAGAAAGAAGAAAATACAAAAATAGAATAAAATGCCTAGTGAAATAAAATAAGTTTGGGGGAAATAATTAGAGCTCTTACACTAAAGATCCTAGAAAGTAATGCATGATAAGGGGTAATTAAACCTAAATCGACTTTATCATATCCTAACCCCAGCCTTACATTACAAGCTTAATGAAGTCCTATTGATATTTAATTAAGTGTGACTACATTAGTGGAGAGATTAGTGAAAAGCAAACTTATGGGAATGATCACTTGTCATTGACTTTGCATTCACTATGCTTGCATAATCTGATCCGAATAATGTACTTTGAAGTAGCTTTGACATTTCTCACACACACACGAGGAGACAAATTTGGGTTAGGACTTATGATTGGATGATTCTGAGTGTTTGACTTGTAATTGTGATTCTTTTAGATCATAGTCTGTACTTTATCTTTGAGGATAATGTTGGGAAAATTATTATGTTGTGTACTTATCATTTCTACAATTATTTTGTTTTGCTTGAGGACAAGCAAAAGCTCAAGTTTGGGGGTGTGATAATTCTATTTTTTTATAGAATTATTTGTGCTTAAATTCTGAATTATTTACTTAATCCCCAATTTATTTTGTTAATTATCCCCTTTATTTAATTAAAATTCTCATGTTTGTAGATAATTAAATCCGGATGAATTTTGAATATTTCGGTAGAAAATGGACCGGAATTGGGCTAAAATCGAGATTGAGCCACGCAGATAACACGAGTCATGCCACCGAGCACATCCAATTGGACAAGAAGACCGATAACATGGACATATCTTTTCAAGGAGCCAATGGTGTGAAGACAAGTGACCAAAAAATGCCAACTCATCAAGGATGTGAAAATTACCATTTTACCCATAGTGTGTTTATAAATAGAAAAGGATGACAATTGAAAGTGGAATGTAATTTTAGGAGTAGAAGTTAATGTAATTTTAGAAGTAGGAGTAGTGTAATGTAAAGTAGATTAGGGTAGAATAGCCTTAGATTAATTTTACAAGTTTTCCTTACAATTTTCGCATAGTTTTACAAGTTAATGTTTATTCAGTATTCATTTTATGAAAGTATTTGTTTCATTTTCTATTTTTGTTAGAAATCGGTTTCAACTTGGTTTCTTCTTGTTCGGTTTAAAGAAATCCATTACTATGTTTCTCATTTGGTTCTCGGTTTAAAGGAATCCATTAATGTATGTTTCTTATTTACTATAGATGAAAGTTAATGATTTATGTTTTCACTACTCTCTCTCGGTTTCAAGAATTTGTTTAGAGTTTCTTTAGCTTTCGGTTGCATTCGGGTTTCATGCCTCTTCACTAATGTCTCCTACCTTTTGATTCTGTTGCTTGAGAGTGGGATGATGCAAAGCAGTCATCCATATCAAGAGCATAGTGGAACTCGGTAGGAGAAGGCAGTGAAGAAAACCATAGCTCGGGAGTTTCCTGTTTTCCTGTTTTAGATTTCTTTTGCATTATTGTTTTACCGTTTAGTTTTAGTTTTTTGTGTTGTCATCTTAGTTCCTGTATTTGTGATGATGTTCAAGTTTAGTACCGAGAGATGAGGTTTGACAGGTAGCGGGAGGAATCAATGAAGCAATCCAGCAAGTCGACCGATTCTCTGTTCTCCCCTGTTTTCCCATTGATTTGCTAAGATGAACTAGAGTTGAGGTGCTGTTCGGCAAGAAATCGTGACAACAACTGCTTAGTAGCAAATGTCCAGCTGATGCCGAGATACCTCTTGTAATAATGTTGGTTGCAAGGAGGGTGTACTGGTTAGAAGTTTGAACTGAAGCAGACGTTAGCTGGGCAGGGGAGGAACATGCGTGATCTGTTGCAGAGAGGGATATACAGTAGCTGGAACAGCTGAGAATAGCAGCACGACAGGACCTGGACGAGCAGGTCTGGGCAGGTTGGCGTGTTGGTGTTTGCTTGTTGATTAATGAAAAAGTAAAGCTGTGTTGAGTGCAGGAAATGAAGAAGCACACGGAACCGAGCAGAGTTGGTGAGCCTGGCAGAACCGAGAGCATAGCTGGAACCTGGGACAGCAGTGGGACAGTATTGCACGATAGATCGAGATGGAGATTGAACAACAAGCCTCACCCGTGAGCTAACAGCAGCAGACCAGCTGACACCCGAGCCGTGACCTGGAAACCAGAAATGAAAAAATGAATGATGAACAGCAAATGGAGGGAAGGACTTAAATTCCTAAGGCGACGTTTGGTTCACCCCTTAATGTTGTTTAATTCATTTTTGCATGCATTTTAGTTAGATTAATTTCAATGTTTTTAGTTAGCTTAGTTAGATTAATTTCAATGCATTAGTTTAACTTAGATTTAATTTGGGTACTAAGTAATTTTTATTCTAGTATTAGGGGTAAATTTATTTTCATTAAGTTTTAGTTTAGTTTAAATTGCATTTGATTAAGTAGTTTAATTGCATTTTTAGGTTATTTTAATTTTAGTTTAATTAATCTTGCTTTGTTATTTCCATATTTGCATTTTATTTTAATTGCGTTAATTAGTTTTAACTGTTTTAATTTCTTTTGTAGGTTTTCGATTTTAATTACGTGGAGCACTGTAAGTAATTTTGCTCGTTTTTATTTCCTTTATTTTATAGTTTTATTATTTTATTGCTTTCGGTATTTTCAATTCTAGCTATGTAGATCACTCCCTTTAATTTCATAATTTGCTAGAATATACTTAGCGTAAGATTAACCGGTACTTAATTAGGCTAGTCAACTTCTCTGTGGGACGATAACTCGGGACTCAAATCCCATTATTACTTGTACGACCCGTGCACTTGCGAACATATACCCTTAGGGCCAATCAATAGCCTCCTCATAAGTCAAAATGTCGAAGGGAGCTAGCTTAGTTCGGATGGCGAATCTCAATCCATCCATGAACTTCTGAATCTTTCGGGTCTCACTACCCATCGTGTCTGGGTCATATCTCCCCAATGACATAAACTTGGACTCATACTCGTCTACAGTTCGGTTCCCTTGAACTAGATTCATAAATTCCCTTCGCAACTTCCTCTGTGCGGTGGCTGGGATATATTGTCTCCTGAAGGCCTCTAAAAATATCTCTCATGAGATCTCATAGTGTTTGGCCCTCAAAATCACCTCGGTGGACCTCCACCAATGCTCGGCCTCGCCTTTCAACATGAACACGGCAAAGGCTACCTTCTCAGTTGATGTGCATAAGAAAAACCTATACAGCTTCTCCATCTCATGCACCCAATCCTCCGTAACCACTGGGTCCTTCACCCCTCCGAACACTGGGGGTTTCAGCGCTTGAAATTCTCGCAACCTACTCCAGTCACAGTCATAATCCAACTCACTACCGCTCTGCTGTGGAGCGATAAGAGAATCTGTATCCTGGGCTGGAGGTGGTGTAACTGTAGCTGTCTCAGCAGTCTGAGGTCTCTCCGCCTCTGCAGCTGCCTGTTCAGTAGTAGGCTGTGCCGCAGGACCTTGTCTATCACCGGCATCCAATGCCTGCGTGACTATCTCCACCAAATTCTCAATACTTCGCTCTAGCCTAGCGAAGCGAGCCTTAGTATCCTCTGCTCTCCCAGCAGGGTTCTGTGGAGCCTGCTCAGTCTGTGGCTCCGCATGGCTCTCAGGCCTACCTCTACGACCTCTAGCATGTGCTCCCGCCCCTCTACCTTTGCGTGTAACTGGCATAGTGCCTAACTTCCTATATTATAATAATTTATTAAGCTCAATCTGTCATGGTATACACAGTTATATCTAAACAAAAGCACAGTACTATGGGGATGTACTTTCCTACGTTTTATTAATGACTCACATTAGGGCAACACAGCTCTGATACCAATCTCTGTCACGACCCATTTTCATTCACTTTAACCGAAAATCACTATAAATTTTTTTCACGTTTTACTGTTACTTTACCCGGTTGTGAACAAACTTACCCCCACACGTTGGGCTGTGAGTCAATAATAAACATCACATCTCATTCATTCTCAGTTAAATAAAATGATATCATACATTCGCATTTAATCGTGTACTTATACAAAAATATGTTTTACTGACATCTACATCCCCCATAATTATAACTCAAAAGACTACTGTGCTTTTACATTGTTTAGATACAAAAAGAATCCTGTGTATATACCTTTCGAAGATGGAAGCAGCGGATATCCAAAAACACAATGACTCAGTCCTCACTGGGTTACTATGCACGCTCTGTAGGAGGGGGAAAATAGAGAGGGATGAGCAACCACATGCTCAGTAAGGCAATAATGCAAGCATGGTAGATAACTACTCTATCTACATGCTGATAGTGTTATGCATAAATCGTTTGTAGTAGGAGTATGAGGAAGTAAACTATGTCATATGAGTATACATATATATCATGTCTCAAAATCATGTAAAATTGGCATATAAAACATGGTAAAAACATCATGTATAAATCATCTCAAGCTCAATCTCATTTAAATTCATAAAAAGGACAAGTCATTAAGAAACCTCATTTTTAAACCCATGTCATAAAACTCTTTCTCAAACACATACAATCTCATCACATCAATTCACAATCACAACCTCATTTTCATTTCACAAATCAATTCCACGAGGCTCGACCCCTCCTTCAGGTCTACCTTGAACAATCATAATCACACTTACAGATTAAAATCATGTGGTAGTAAGTAAATCAAGCAAGGAGACAGGTTACTATATCTCAAGTGACTATGTTGGCCAATCGTCACATATCATCCTAGACCACACGGATCCCGGTGTGCGGGATATCATGCTGGCACGAAGGTGGGTTAGTTCTCCACCAGACTTTCTCAAATCAAGTAACCACTACGTGGTACATCGTACTCCGTGGACCCATAACATGGTTGGGGGTGCCTGCCATAGGTTTTATCTACCCCATGCCAAGTGTAACCTTTATAGTCTCAAGAGCGCGTGGGAGTAATCTCAATACCAGGTCCTAGCCCCTCATGGCCTTGCTCGGCCCTGTTGGGTTCCCTGATTCAGGTCCTAGCCCCTCACCCTCACCCCACTCAAGAGGTCTATTAGGCTTATTGGGTTCCCTGAATGGATTATGTCAGGTCCTAGCCCCTCACCCTCACCCTCACCCTCACCCCACTCAAGAGGTCTATCAGGCTTGTTGGGTTCCCTGAGTTAATCCGTATCTCTCACCACGGCCTCATACATACCACAGTGTGAAAACCAACGCGAGCTACTCTCTAGCACGAATTCATACATCAAAAACCAATCACTTCGTGCGAGCAACGCTCTAGTACGGCATTTATGCATAAAACTATGAAGAAACCACGTACGAGCATAGCTCCAGTACGATTTTATGCATAAGAAATCCACTCGAAAAGCTCCAGTATGGTTTATAAAACATCGTCGCAATTCAAATCAAAGTGCGAGCTAAGATCAAGCACGTTTCACACAAGTGAAAACATAGAAATCCAGCGCGAGCGAGGCTTTAGCGCGAATTAAATCACATACACATGATAGGCGGCTCACATGCATTCAAAACATCTCAAAACATGCTTAGCGCCTCACATGGGCTATTTCACAACATCATTCAAGTACTAGCCAACCTATCCTTTAATTTGCTCAAATCAAAGCATTGTGTTTTGTAAAAGCATTCAAAACACGTGATTTATGCAATTATTAGCCTTACTATCCCTTTTTAATAACCATTTCAAACAACGAAATCTCATACAAATACCCATAGTAATTTCCATACATCTTCAAACACATTTCTATAAACTCATGCATATTTCCAAAGCCCTATACACCCACAAAATATGAGCAGCTACCTCTATATACTTACAGAATTCCCTTACCTAGAATCGCGATGCGTGATTCCACTTCCTTAAAGCTACTTACTCGTACAACTTGATTCGTTTCTAAAGGACTCCTCGAAACTGCGCATAATTATAATTCACATTATATTCGATCCATATAATAGGACACAGTGCGTTCACTATAGTCGATTCAACCTATAGTTTCTATTAACGCTCATAAGGCCTTGTTTCGTTTCTTTACCCATAACTCGAGTCTATGGATTCCTTTTAGGCCTATTAACTTATTCCAAATCGATATTAAATCGACATTAAGCTCATAGTGTTCATATTTCATGAATTCCCTCACTATGGCATTTATCAAGCATTTACCTACTCATTTCCCTAATTTCACTTAAACCCACACTATAATTCCATTTAACCATCCAAAATCATACACATTACCTCAATAACAACTTTAGCATGCCCATAAATCATAAACTCATTCAACCCATATCTTCTCACATTATACCCATTCTAGGTTTTCTAGGTCACACCAATTCCACCACATCCCTAGATAATTTATCCATCAATACACATTCAACTCAACTCCAAAATCACTTAAATAAATAATGTACTTTGATTGGAGTATTAGAATCTTACCAAAATCTGATTTTTCTTCTTGCTCCAAATGTCAATGCCCTTATCTCCTTCAATACCAACAATGGGATTTTGGGTTCCAACTATGTTGTTCTCTTCCTCAAGATGAACAACTTAGTATCTAATGGCCTCCCCTCAAATCTTACAGGAAATGGCTGATTTTAGAAAGAGAAAGTTAGGTTTTTGGGTTAGAAATGGAAGATTGATGTTTTTTTTCCAAAATTTTCAGATTTTCAGCACTCCTTATATAGAAATAGCTTGAGGAGATCGATCTGGTCCAAGAAGAGATCAATCTGGTCCCCTTAAATCTCTCATTTTCACGGCATTTTAAGCATGAGATCGATTTGTTGAAGCATGAGATCGATCAGTTGCCAAACAGAGAGCTAAGGAGATCGATCTGTATGCTTGAGGATCGATCTTTTCATTATAGAATGCTTAGGAGATCGATCTGGCCCCATTGGAGATCGATCTGCTCTATTTCATTGCCAAAATAAGAGCATTCTGGCTCTTCCAGATCGATCTCTCATCCTATGAGATCGATCTGGCCTTCATGTTTTCCAGATTTCCTGCAGTTTTTCTGCTGCAACTCACACCCAATTGTCCTTAATTTGCTGCCATAGTCATTTTCTTATCCATCCACCTTAATGACTTGAAAATGGAATCCATTCATACCTTATGCACATTGAAACTTGTGTGCATTACTTGTATATCCAAAAGTATCACATCCCAAACTAAATGGGAGCTTAACTTCATTCCATTTTACCACACTACTCATTTTGAGTTCCAATCACATCCATTACTTATAAGAACTCATTTCTTCATATTCATACTCAATGAAACTTGTATGTACATTACAAATCATATTACACATATGTACTTTGAATCCGGACTTACATCAATTACAATATATCTTACAAGTCCATTGGCATTCATTGATCCAATTACACACATTACAACTATACATGTATGGGGTCTCACAGTCTCCCCTCCTTCAAGGAATTTGGTCCTCTAAATTAGAACCAAGTCACTCTTCAGAAAGTTGGGGGTAGTTCTCTCGTATCAAGTTCTCCAATTCCCATGTGGCCTCTTCCGTCGTGTGATGTTGCCAAAGAACTTTCACCTAGGGAATCATCTTATTCCGTAGCACCTTCTCTTTTCTATCTAATATCCGAACCAGCTTCTTAACATATGTCATACTCTCATTGAGCTCTAACGGCTCATATCTTATCACGTGTGTCAGGTCCGAGTGATACTTTCGAAGCATCGAGACGTGGAAGACGTTATGAACATTTGCCAAGTCCGGTGGTAATGCCAACCTATATGCCTTATCTCCCACTCTCTCCAAAATCTCGGAGGGTTCGATATATCTATGGCTTTGCTTGCCCTTCTTACCGAATCTCATAATACCCTTCGATGGTGAAACTCTCAAAATACCGACTCACCGTCATCAAACTCTAGTGGTCTCCGTCTCTTGTCAGCATAACTCTTTTGTCGGCTCTGAGCTGTTCGTAATCTCTCACATATCAACTAGACGTCCTCAGATGCCTGCTGTACTAAGTCCGAAGCAAAAATCTATCTGTCACCAACCTCTTCCCATCCAATAGGGGAACGGCATCTACGCCCGTACAATGCCTAATAGGGTGCCATCCCGATACTCCCATGATAGCTATTATTATAAGCGAACTCGGCTAACTACAGGTGGTCATCCCAGGAGCCTCTAAAATCCAGCACACACGCTCTCAACATATCCTCGAGGGTCTCTATAGTCCTCTTTGATTGCCTATATGTCTGAGGATAAAAAGCGGTGCTAAAACTCAGTCGGGTCCCCAACGCTTCCTAAAAATGTTCCCAAAAATGAGAAGTGAAGCGGGCATCCCTATAAGAAACAATACTCACTGGTACACCATGTAGCCGTACTATCTCTCGAATATACAGGTTCACCAACTGACTCAGTGTATCGGTAGCTCTCATAGCAAAGAAATGGGCGGACTTAGTCAACCGGTCCACAATAACCCATATGGCATTATGACCTCTGCGAGTCCTCAACAACCCCATCACAAAATCCATGGTGACGTGGTCCCACTTCCATGTCGGTATTGGTAGAGGCTGCAATAATCCTGTAGGCTTCTGATGTTCTACCTTCACTTGCTGACAAACGAGACACTTAGCGACATATTCAGCAATGTCTCTTTTTATTCCAAACCACCAATAAACCTTCTGAAGGTTTTGATACATCTTGGTACTTCCTGGATGTATCGTATACTTCGATGAGTGAGCATCTAATAAAATCATTCTCTTGATCTCAAGATCCTTGGGAATGCATACTCTACCTCTGAACCTCAATAACCCATCAGTACTTTACTCAAAATCAATACCCACACCTGTCTGTATCTACCTCAGCCAATCGATGCATCATCGATCGCTCTGCTGGGCTTGCTGAATATGGCCAATCAATTCTGGCTCCAGTCTCAAACTAGCCATGATCTCAAGTCTCTCAGATCCAAGTGGGGTTACATCCAAACTGAGGTTCGTAAAGTGTTCTAATAATTCATGTTCCCGTAACATCATATATGACACCAACCCAAGGTTCTTCCTACTCAAAGCATCGGTAACTACATTTGCCTTACCCGGGTGGTACATGATTTCACAATCATAGTCCTTCAAGAGTTTGAGCCATCTCCTCTGTCTCATATTCAGCTCTTTCTGCGAGAACAGGTACTTAAGGCTCTTGTGATATGTGAACACCTGAAATTTCTCACCATAGAGATAGTGGAGCCATATTTTCAAAGCAAATACCACGGTCGCCAACTCTAAATCATGTGTCAAGTAGTTCCTCTCATGATCTTTCAACTGTCTAGATCCATAGGCAACTACCTTCCCATCCTGCATAAGCACACAGCCCAATCCCTGGTGTGATGCATCCGTATACACCGAGAATCCTCCTGAGCTGGTAGGAATGGTGAGAACTGGAGCAGGGGTTAATTAACGCTTAAGCTCCTTAAAACTTCTCTCACATGCCTCATCCCATACAAACTTAACATCTTTTCTCGTGAAGTGTGTCAATGGAGCAGCTAGTCTGGAGAAACCCTTTATAAATCTTCGATAATACCCTGCCAATCCCAAAAAACTTCTGATCTCAGTAACTGTCTTGGGCTGTTTCCACTATACAACTGCCTCTATCTTGGATGGATCCACTGATACACCATCCTTTGACACAACATGCCCCAGAAATGAGATCTACTCCAACCAAAAGTTACACTTGCTGAGTTTGGCATACAACTCTTTCTCTCAGAGGGTCTACAGAACTACTCTCAAGTGCTCCTCATGATCCTCCTTGGACTTAGAATACACCAAAATGTCATCAATGAACACGATCACAAACTTGTCTAAGTATGGTTTGAATATATCATTTATCAGTGCCATAAATGCTGCGGGAGCATTCGTCAATCCGAATTGCATCACCAAAAACTCGTAATGGCCATAACAGTACGAAATGCTATCTTAGGTACATCTCCACTCCTGATCCTCAACTGATGATACCCTGACCACAGGTCTATCTTAGAAAACACTTCGGCTCCCTAGAGCTAATCCAATAAATCATCAATTCTTGGAATGGGGTATTTGTTCTTAATGGTGGCCTTATTCAAAATCGGTAATCTATACACAGTCGGAGGCTTCCATCCTTCTTCCTTACAAAAAGAACCAGTGCTCCCCAAGGTGAGACACTCGGTCTAATGAACCCCTTCTCCAACAACACTTGCAACTGCTTCTTTAGCTCTTCCAATTCTATAGGAGCCATTCTATATGGTGGTTTTGATATTGGCTCTGTACCAGGTACTAACTCTATGCAAAATTCCATTTCCCTTTCAGGTGGTAGTCTTGGTAATTCATCCAGATCAGGGTAATCCGTAATTACGGGTATATCCCTTAATTCCGGGCGTGCCTCATCTATATCAACCACGTATGCGATGAACCCTTCACATTATCCTCTCCATCGTTAGTAACCTAAACCATCACTCCATATTCAACATTTATCATAAGCAAATAATTTATCTCTCAAGCAATATGCATTTAAAATCATTCTCCTTTATTTGCAACACACATACAATTTTCATATCATTTCTTTTCATCAAAGTTTACAATAAGATTGCCTAATCCTGAAAACATCAATGTTTTGGCATGACAATCCATAACAACTCGATGGGTAGCCAACCAATCCATTCCCAATATTACATCAAAATCATTCATATTCAACAAGATTAAATTGGCTATCATTTCCTTTCCCTCTATCTTTAACTTACAATCTGTACATACATGTTCAGTCAATTGACTATCATTCATTGGTGTGGAAATCATCAACATCTTATCCAACAATGTTGGTTTCACATGCTTCAACAATTTATGTGCAAATGAAGGTGATATGAAAGAATGCGTGGCACCAGGATGAAATAATACCAATGCTTCTAAATCAAAGATTCGGATGGTACCTTTAATCACATCCGTTGATACGTCTGCAGTGTCCTGGTCCAGTGTGTGGACTCTTCCTCTACTCACACCCACAGCTTGTTTCCTTTTCTCCTCAGCTGTATCCCTCCTCCTCGGGGCAACTGCCTCAACTGCAGCACCCTCAGGCTCTTTGCCCTTATGTAGGGCAGTCTCAATCATCTCATTGTAGAACCTTGATATATGTCCTGGCCTCCCACACCTAAAACACGAAACAGGGGGTACCTGACATGGCCTAGTCCCATGGTATCTCCCATATCTCCTACACTGATCCGTGGTAGGTCATGGTCCTCCAATAGTTATACCCCTCGGCGCAGTCAAAGTCGGGTACACAGGAGGTTTAGCAGCTCTCTCCTGCACCTCCTCAATCTTAGGCCTCTTCTCGAAAAGCCACCTCTCTTGGCCACTCTACCAAACCCAAAACTCTTCCGGGCTCTGTCCTTCCTGACACTAATCCTCCCAAGCTCGGATGCATTTCGCTCAAAGTCTTGCTCACACAACTGAGCCTTATGTATAGCCTCCTCATAAGTCAAAATGCCGAAGGGAGCTTGCCTAGTTCGGATGGCTAATCTTAATCCATCCATGAACTTCTGAATCTTTCGGGTCTCACTACCCATCGTGTCTGGGTCATATCTCCTCAATGACATAAACTTGGACTCATACTCGTCCACAGTTCGGTTCCCTTGAACTAGATTCATAAATTCCCTTAGCAACTTCCTCTGTACGGTGGCTGGGATATACTGTCTCCTGAAGGCCTTTAGAAATATCTCCCATGAGATCTCAGAGTGTCTGGCCCTCAAAATCACCTCGGTGGACCTCTACCAATGCTCGACCTCGCCTTTCAACATGAACACGACAAAGGCTAACTTCTCAGCTGAAGTGCATATGAAAAACCTATACAGCTTCTCCATCTCATACACGCAATCCTTTGTAACCACTGGGTCCTTCACCCCTCTGAACACTGGGGGTTTTAGCGCTTGAAATTCTCGCAACCTACTCAAGTCGCAGTCATAACCCAACTCACTACCGCTCTGCTGTGGAGCGATAGGAGAATCTGTATCCTGGGCTGGAGGTGGTGTAACTGTAGCTGTCTCAGCACTCTGAGGTCTCTCCACCTCTGTAGCTGCCTGTTCAATAGTAGGTTGTGCCGCGGGACCTCGTCCATCACCGGCATCCAATTCCTGCGTGACTATCTCCACCAAATTCTCAATACTCCGCTCTAGCCTAGCGAAGCGAGCCTCAGTATCCTCTGCTCTCCCAGTAGGGTTCTGTGGAGCCTGCTCAGTCTGTGGCTCCGCACGGCTCTCAGGCCTACCTCTACGGCCTCTAGCTTGTGCTCTCGCCCCTCTACCTTTGCGTGTAACTGGCATAGTGCCTAACTTCTTGTATTATAATAATTTATTAAGCTCAATCCATCATGGTATACACAGTTATATCTAAACAAAAGCACAGTAATATGGGGATGTACTTTCCTACGTTTTATTAATGACTCACATCAGGGTAATACAGCTCTGATACCAATCTCTATCACGACCCATTTTCATTCACTTTAATCGAAAATCACTATAAATTTTTTTCGCGTTTTACTGTTACCTTACTTGGTCTTGAACAAACTTACCACCACACGTTGGGCTGTGAGTCAATAATAAACATCACATCTTATTCATTCTTAGCTAAATAAAACGATGTCATACATTCGCATTTAATCTTGTACTTATACAAAAATATGTTTTACTGACATCTACATCCCCCATAATTACAACTCAAAAGACTACTGTGCTTTCACATTGTTTAGATATATAAAGAATCCTATGTATATACCTTTCGGCGATGGAAGCAGCGGATGTCCAAAAACACAATGCCTCAGTCCTCACTGGGCTACTATGCACGCTCTGTAGGAGGGGGAAAATAGAGAGGGATGAGCAACCACACGCTCAGTAAGGCAATAATGCAAGCATGGTAGATAACTAATCTATCTAAACGCTGATAGTGTTATGCATAAATCGTTTGTAGTAGGAGCATGAGGAAGTAAACTATGCCATATGAGTATACATATATATCATGTCTCAAAATCATGTAAAATTGGCATATAAAACATGGTAAAAACATCATGTATAAATCATCTCATGCTCAATCTCATTTAAATTCATAAAAAGGGCAATTCATTAAGAAACCTCCTTTTTAAACCCACGTCATAAAACTCTTTCTCAAACACGTACAATCCCATCACATCAATTCACAATCACAACCTCATTTTCATTTCACAAATCAATTCCACGAGGCTCGACCCCTCCTTTGGGTCTACCTTGAACAATCATAATCACACTTACAGATTAAAATCATGTGGTAGTAAGTAAATCAAGCAAGGATACAGGTTACTATATCTCAAGTGACTATGTTGGCTAATCGTCACATATCATCCCAGACCACACGGATCCCGGTGTGCGGGGTATCATGCTGGCACGAAGGTGGGTTAGTTCTCTGCCAGACTTTCTCAAATCAAGTAACCACCACGTGTTACATCGTACTCCATGTGATATACACGATACATCATACTCCTCGGACCCATAACATGGTTGGGGGTGCCTGCCATAGGTCCTATCTACCCCATACCAAGTGTAACCTTTATAGTCTCAAGAGCGTGTGGGAGTAACCTTAATACCGGGTCCTAGCCCCTCATGGCCTTGCTTGCCCCTGTTAGGTTCCCTGATTCAGGTCCTAGCCCCTCACCCTCACCCCACTCAAGAGGTCTGTTAGGCCTGTTGGGTTCCCTGAATGGATTATGTCAGGTCCTAGCCCCTCACCCTCACCCCAGTCAAGAGGTCTATCAGGCCTGTTAGGTTCCCTAAGTTAATCCGTATCTCTCACCACGGCCTCATACATACCATAGCGTGAAAACCAACGCGAGCTGCGCTCTGGCGTGAATTCATGCATCAAAAACCAATCACTTCGTACGAGCAACGCTCTAGTACGGCATTTATGCATAAAACTATGAAGAAACCACATACGAGCATAGCTCCAGTACGGTTATATGCATAAGAAATCCACTCGAAGTCCACGTACGAGCGAAAGCTCCAGTACGGTTTATAAAACATCGTCACAATTCAAATCAAAGTGCGAGCTAAGCTTAAGCACGTTTCACACAAGTGAAAACATAGAAATCCAGCGCGAGCGAGGCTCTAGCATAAATTAAATCACATACACATGATAGGCAGCTCACATGCATTCAAAACATCTTAAAACATGATTAGCGCCTCACATGGGCTATTTCACAACATCATTCAAGTACTAGCCAACCTATCCTCTTATTTGCTCAAATTAAAGCATTGTGTTTTGTAAAAGCATTCAAAACACGTGATTTATGCAATTATTAGCCTTACTATCCATTTTTAATAACCATTTCAAACAACCAAATCTCATACAAATACCCATAGTAATTTCTATACATCTTAAAACACATTTCTATAAACTCATGCACATTTTCAAAGCCCTATACACCCACAAAATACAAGCAGCTACCTCTATATACTTACAGAATTCCCTTATCTGGAATCGCAATGCGTGATTCCACTTCCTTAAAGCTGCTTACTCGTACAACTCGATTCGTTTCCAACGGACTCCTCGAAACTGCGCATAATCATAATTCACATTATATTCGATCCATATAATAGGACACCGTGCGTTCACTATAGTCGATTCAACCTATAGTTTCTATTAAAGCTTATAAGGCCTTGTTTCGTTTCTTTACCCATAACTCGAGTCTATGGATTCCTTTTAGGCCTATTAACTTATTCCAAATCGATATTAAATCGACATTAAGCTCATAGTGTTCATATTTCATGAATTCCCTCACTATGGCATTTATCAAGCAGTTACCTACTCATTTCCCTAATTTCACTTAAACCCACACTATAATTCCATTTAACCATGCAAAATCATACACATTACCTCAATAACAACTTTAGCATGCCCATAAATCATAAACTCATTTAACCCATATCTTCTCACATTATACCCATTCTAGGTTTTCTAGGTCACACCAATTCCACCACATCCTTGGATAATCTATCCATCAATACACATTCAACTCAACTCTAAAATCACTTAAATAAACAATGTACTTTGATTGGAGTATTAGAATCTTACCAAAAATTTAATTTTTCTTCTTGCTCCAAATGTCAATGCCCTTATCTCCTTTAATACCAACAATGAGATTTTGGGTTCCAGCTATGTTGTTCTCTTCCTCAAGATGAACAACTTAGTGTCTAATGGCCTCCCCTCAAATCTTATTGGAAATGGCTGATTTTAGAGAGAGAAAGTTAGGTTTTTGGGTTAGAAATGGAAGATTGGTGTTTTTCTCGAAATTTTTAGATTTTCAACACTCCTTATATAGAAATAGCTTGAGGAGATCGATCTGGTCCAAGAGGAGATCGATCTGGTTCCCTTAAATCTCTCATTTTCATGGCATTTTAAGTATGAGATCGATCTGCTCCCAAATAGAGAGCTAAGGAGATCGATCTGTATGCTTGAGGATCAATCTTTTCATTACAGAATGCTTAGGAGATCGATCTGGCCCCATTGGAGATTGATCTGCTCTATTCCATTGCCAAAATAAGAGCATTCTAGCTCTTCCAAATCGATCTCTCATCCTATGAGATCGATCTGGCCTTCATGTTTTCCAGATTTCCTGCAGTTTTCCTGCTGCAACTCACATCCAATTGTCCTTAATTTGCTGTCATAGTCATTTTCTTATCCATCCACCTTAATGACTTAAAAATGGCATCCATTCATACCTTATGCACATTAAAACTTGTGTACATTACTTGTATATCCAAAAGTATCATATCCCAAACTAAATGGGAGCTTAACTTCATTCCATTTTACCACACTACTCATTTTGAGTTCCAATCACATCCATCACTTACAAGAACTCAATTCTTCATATTCATACTCAATGAAACTTGTATGTACATTACAAATCATATTACACATATGTACTTTGAATCCACGGACTTACATAAATTACAATATACCTTACAAGTCAATTGGCATTCATTGATCCAATTACACACATTACAACTATACATGTACGGGGTCTCACATTCTCAATCTTAGACGCGTGCAACACATGATCTTATTCACACAAATGTAGTCTGTGCACTGCCTCGGCATAGGTAGTGATATCCAACAGGGTCAATTGGACTTAAATCGATAATCTGAGCCCTTCCATGAACTTTTGGGCTTTTCGACTCTCACTGCCCATAGTGTAGGGGTAATACCTGCCCAGGGATATAAATTGAGTTTCATACTCGTCAATCAACCAGTGCCTCTAGGTCAGTGTAAGGAATTTTTATCTGTAATTTTCTTTAAGCAGTATCAAGAATATTCTTTCACCGGAATACATCCAAAAAATATTTCTCACATCAGTTCTGGATGTCTAACTCTTAAGATGGGTCGAGCGGACTTCCACCAATGGTCTGACTCGCCCTCAAATCCTATGCATACTCTGAGCAATTAGCTCTCAAAATATTCTCTACACTTCGTTTCAACCTCGCGAAGCATGTCTCAATACTGTCTGATCTCTCTGTCGGACTCTGTGAGGCATGCTCAATATCAACCTCCATTTCAATCTCATCCTGGTTCTCATAGGTCAACACAGCACGACTAGCAGGCTCAGGCCTACCTCTACGGCCTCTGCCTCATGCTCTACCTCCTCTACCGCGGCTAATATTAGGCATCATGCCTATATTCCTGCTTCTCAACCATTTCTTAGTTAAAACCCATCTCGATATACACTATTATATCTAACCAAGCACTGTAACACGGGGATGTAATATCCTAATTACTGACACTGACACACATCAGACTAATTTTGCTCTGATACCACCATTTGTCACAACCCAAAAATAAAAGTAAATTTTTCATTTTTCTTTCATACTTACCTGTCCTCTGATCGTGACCACACTCCACTAACAATTGGGTTGTGCGTCAATGCCAGTCCCACCATTCAATCATCATATAACTTAATTCTTTATTACAGAAAAAGGTAAACACATGAGTTTTTCATTTATTCTTTCCCATTCTGTAAGACTCTATTTTATTTAAAACACGAAATGAGAAAAGATCAAATGAAGGATTGAAATGGGATTCTCGAACATGTGCAAGGGTAAAACAGTCAAAGGATCAAAATTCGGTATTTATCGTGACAAGAAAATTTAATTAAAAATATGGGATTGAGAAATCTTGATCAATAACGAAAAAATAATTAAATTTTGGGTTAAATTGATCAAGATATGAATTTATTGGAATTAACCAAAATTTTCACCTTGAAAAATTACCCTGAAAATATCGAAAAATATATCGAAAAGGAAAAATCAAACTGATAAATTAATTTATTGATTTAATGAATTAAATAGGATTTTTTGAGATATTTTGAGATTTTTATTATTATTTTAATGATTAAAATAATAATAAAAATATATTATAAATAATTAAATAAGCTATTTGAGAGTTTAGAACGAGGACTCGAGTCAGCCTTGATTTACGTATTATCATGGAATCACGGGTAAGTAACCCTTATTTACGATAATTTTGCATCGTTATGTGTGCTAAAAATTTACCGCATAAATTACGGATTTAAATTCCGTATTAAGTGAATTATATCCTGAAATTATAGATATATTGTCGTAAATAATTCATTAAGCTATCCAAAAATTTAGAATGGGGCTCAATAAATACTGATGGGTCCAATGAGCCCAATGGGCCTCGATAATGTGAATAGTAAGTGAGAAAACAGGCTTAAGGTCAATTAAGCCCCATTATGATACAATCGGGCCCAATATGAGTAAACGGGCCCAATGATTTAAATTAAGCCCCAAAAATATGAAATACAACAAATTGTATTGTATTTGACCTGATGTATATTTATACATAGTTTCGAAGATTTGATTGAGAACAAATCGGACTGCATGATGAGACATCAGTGAAAAGCTCAAACTATACAGAGAAAAATGAGGTAAGAGAATTGTGTGAGTAGCTAGAGGTAGTTACGCGTATTTTAATAGCTTTTCTATACACTGAATATGTATGTATACACTGATTATGTGAGACCCCGTGTATGTACAGTTGTAGATAGGTACATAGAAATGTAAATGAAATCATAAGTATGATGATACATTTGTAATACGAAATATATGCAATGTAAGTTCATAAGATTATGTACGCACTTATAATAAGAGTCGTGATTGTACGTACAAGTTGCGTTATGAATGAGTATGAAGAAATGAACTTAAACATGAGAAGAATGTGATTGAAATGGAATATGAGTAGTGTGGTAAAATGGAAGGAAAGATTTACACAAGTTGTATATTTCCATTCGGGTAATATCGTGTATATTTGGTTATACAAAGATTTCCCACAAGTTTTAATATGTACTAAGTGTGATTGGATGACATTTTTAAGTCTCAAGGAGGGATGAGTGAGGAAAGGAATATGGAGGTAAATTGAGGAAGTTTTGAATAAAGTTGTTGCAGAAAAAACTGTAAAAAATCTAGAAATATGAAAGCCAGATCGATCTCATAGGATGAGAGATCGATCTGGAAGAGCCAAATGCTCTTATGTGAGTAATTGAATGGAGCAGATCGATCTACAAGGGAATCAGATCGATCTCCTTAGCTCTCGGGTTGGAAACAGATTGATCTCCCCTAAGACCAGATCAATCTCCTTAAGCTTCTGTTTGACAGCAGATCAATCTCAAGCCTCGACAGATCGATCTCCTGCCTTAAAAATGTCTTGGAAAAGAGGGATTTTTAGAGGACCAGATTGATCTCCACCCAAGGAAGATCGATCTCATCAATTTAAATCTATAAATAGGAGCAGTTGGATCTGCAGATTTTGGGATAAACCATTTCTTTTCACTTCAACTCAAAAACCTAGCTTTCTCACTCCTAAATCCAGCTATTTTCAGTAAGATTTGAGGGAAAGCTATTAGAGACAAAGTTGTTCACGTCAAAGAGAAGAACAACATAGTTTAGAGGCATTTTCTCATTTGTCGGATTGAAGGACTACAAGCATTTCTAATTGGAGCAAAGAGGAAATCCAAGGAGGTAAGTTTCTAGTGCACAAATCCAAGTACATTGGTCTAGTTAATGATTATGAAGTTGATTGGGTGTGCACATTGTGGGTAGAACTATCTAGAATGCCATGAAATGAATATAACTTAGAAATGGTCTAGTGTGAGAAAGTGGATGTAGAAGTGTTAATGATGAATGAGATATCTTGAGAGGATGATTATGTTGTGGGTATGTTGATATTGGGATAAAATTATGAGATTTACCACAAGGGGTAAACTGTATGCTTAAGGCATTGGATAAATTCTTAGTTGAATAAGAGTTAGAAACGTTAACTCGAGTGTTTGATGGATGAATTTTAGTTTCAGATAATACGTCGGAGCAAGTCGAGATGAGAACGCGAGAAGCATAAAGGCGGATAGTTGCGCACAAGTAAAGCGAGGTAAGGGACTGCGTGTTAGCTATAGAGATGTTCATGAGTATTTTATGGTAATTTCGTAGATATATTGCTAGAATTAGTACGATACTATAATTCTATGAAATGAAATGGAAGCATGAAAAGTACTATGATGTATATATGTATTGAGAAATGGGATAGGGTAAGGAAATAGCATTATATGCATGTTTTCAATGTTTTTCACAATTCTATAGTGATATGGATGATTGAGAAATGTTGATGATAGGTTAGCTAATTTTACCCGTTTTAGCATGAAGAGGCATGCTGCATGAATAAACATGTTTTGAGTTTTAAAATGGAAAATAGCCCCTTATCAGATTTGAGATGAGATTTGGTGTTTAAGCTCTAGCTCACACTCGTTTTAATGCTTTTGATGTATCGTGCTGGAGTTTAACTCGCACGATGGTTTTGAGAAAGTACGGGAGCTTTGCTCGCACTTATTTTATTGAGTTGAGGCAAACTTGGGGGTCTGGGACCCAAGGGGATACCAGCCGACGGCCATTTGAACGAGCTGGGCCTTAACGATAAATCGTAGCGTGCTGGAGCCTTGCGATGACTATGTGTCACGCTGTTTGCTCGCCTGGTATATGAGACATGGTTCAGGATGAAAAGTCCATCGGAGTTGGAGTATGGACATGGGTCCACAGTCGTACGTTGTACAATGTAGTTATCCGTTGGTATACTATGTACCGTGCTGGGTGCACATGAGTACAAGTATCACGTAGATGACACACGGCGTATCCTTACCGTGAGTATATGAGGAGATGAGGTTGATTGAGATGAGCCGGAGGGTAGGACTGACCCATCTCCCTTCAGGCGAAGTGATGCCATGTGCACACCTGATCAGTGAGGCCTGGGATCACTGACTATGGCCATATGTCGTGGATATTTGATTGCCGAAAATTTCATGCCTGTCTCAAAGATTCGAGAAACAGAGATAATCTTAGAAAAGAAAGAGATTTGCGGGAAAGAGTGATTTGAGAAAAGAAAGAGATTTTGTGTTTTTGATAAATCTCTGATTTCACATTTGTGCCGTGAGGGCACTATTTATGAGCATGTTTTAAATGGAAGCTCGACATATTTGATTGACACAAAAATGCTATTGAGAAATATATGTTTAAATGCATTTTTCGTATGATATTTCCATTTATAATGAAAACATGGTTTTGGTTTATACATGCATGGGCTATGTAGGTAGTACGATATCTACCTGCTAGCATTCATTTCCTTACTAAGCTGTGGTTTGCTCATCCCACTATTTCCCCCCTCCAGGTACTGAGAAGTAGGAGAGCGGTGGTCTCTAGGTTTTTTGTGTTAAACAACTCCCACAATCCGCAAAGGTATAAGATTTGCATACACGAGTATTTTGTATCTAATTTATTGTATCGCACAGTTATATCTTGGAATTGTAAACAGTATTACGGGAATGATATGTAAGCACATTGTATTTATACAATTGATTTTGTATATCTACACACACACACCTGAGAGTGTGAATTAAAGTTTTAAATCTTCCACTGTAAATGTATGAATTTTAGTAATTGCATCTTCTCATAGCCCAACCATAGTAGAGTAAGTATGGATAGAAGGGTTCCCAGAAGTGGGGTATGACAGATTTGGTATCAGAGCGTGGTTGGTCTGATGTGAGTCAATGTTTAGGACTAAGAAAACATACATCCCCAAGTTACTGTGCGATATTTAGATACAAATGTGTGTACGGAGCTGGTAGTGAATTAAATGTTTGTTATAACGCATGAAAGTTATCAGGCTAGTGAGTTATGCCAGAGAGACACCGCAAAAGGGGAGAGAGCTCGAAAGCTCAAGGGCGAAATGACAGGACTGAGAGGCACAGTAGATCATCCTCTAGTCATGAGCCCCAAGAACAGATAGAGGCTTCTGATCCTCGAATAGCCCGATTGGAGGAAGACATGCGCACGATGATGACCATGATAGGTCAGATCATGGCTAGGTTTGAGGGTACACCTGGTACAGCAAGATAGGCTGCACCAAATCTCCCAGCAGCTACACATGAACCTGAGAATGTTGCACCTGCACAAGCTGAACCGGTTAGGCCACGAGAACCTCATGTTCAACCAGTACCTCCTCTAGTAGCCCCACAGCAATATGATGATGATTTGGGGTATGGATATGACTGTGATATAGAGAGATTGAGGCATTTTATGGACTTTAAGCCTCTTTCGTTTAGCGGGGTAAAGGATCCGACAGTGACTGAGGACTGGATCAGTCAAATGGAGAAGTTATTCGACTTCTATAGATGTTCAACTACGGAAAGAGTAGCGCTTGCGGTCTTTGTATTGAGAGGTAAAGCAGAGCACTGGTGGAAGTCCACCAGGCCGATGTTGAGAGCTCAAGGTATGGCTATCACTTAGGATATGTTCTTAGGTGTTTTCAGAGAGTAATACATCCCAGATACTGCTCGACGTAGGCTACAAATGGAATTTCTGAATCTGACTCAAGGGAATTGAACAGTTGATGAGTATGAGTCACGATTCACTTTATTGGATAGATATGATCCGGACTCGATCAAGAGTGAGGCTATCAAAGTCCGTAGATTTATAGACGGACTGAGGCCTTCGATCCGAGCGAAGTTGGCCCCATTTGATGTCGCTACATATAGAGAGGCTATGCGACGGGCCCAGCTATATGAGCAGGATTATGACTTGCAGACTTCTGAGTTTAGTTGGGGTAAAGAAAAGAGTCTGAGGAAGCTGGGAGATGGCAAGAGTGCCAAATTTGGTCAAAAATTCATGAGTAAGCGTCGGAGAGAGGCAGATGAGTTCCAGAAAAAGGTTGCTAGACCTTTTATGCCTCCGACTCAGACACTAGCCAGAGGTATAGTGATTGGTGGACCCCGACCGACTACAGATCAGTGTAGACTATGCGGTCGATACCATAGTGGTAGGCCATGTTATCTTCAGGGTACCTGATGCTTCAGATGTGGTAAATTTGGACATTATGCCAGAGAGTGCCCATAGATAGTTGAGGGAATTCCAAAGAGGGGTAAAGAGCCAGAGAGGGTTCCTACAGTTGCACCTCCTGCAAGGAAGAAAGCTTCGGCTGAAGAAAAGGAAAAACAAGTTGTGGGTCAAGGCAGGGTGTATGCAATAGATTAGGCATCGGCTGATACCTCTTCTGAAGTGATAAAAGGTACAATCTTGATTTTCAATTTAGAGGTTATAGCTTTGTTTGATTCTGGTGCTACGCATTCCTTTTTATCACCTGCATGTGCATCAAAGTTAAAAGGTTTTGTAGAACCCATATACTTGAGTAGGACTTTACTAATAAGTACTCGAATGAGAGTTAGCTAATTAGTTGAGCAAGTGTATAAATATTATAAAGTGAGGGTGGGAGATAAGTGCATGACAGCCAACCTGATTTTATTAAATATGTATGACATTGATGTAATCTTGGGAATGGATTGGTTAGCTACCAATCATGCTGTCATAGACTATCGTTCCAAGTCCATTAAGTTTTCTCTACCTGAAGAATGTGTTGTAAGATTTTAAGAGAAGAAATGAAATCTTAAATTTTGTGTTAAGTAAAGTACTTTGGTATAAATGACTTGAGTGTTGTTTTGAAGGTTTTGTTGCTTATGTGGTGGATTTGAACAAAGTACATCCGGATATGGAGGACATCCCAATGGTCAGAGAATTCCCTGATGTCTTTTCAGACGATCTACCAGGATTGCCACCCGATAGAGAAACGAAATTCGGTATAGACTTGACTCCTAGAACCGAACCAATATCCAAGTCACCATATAGGATGGCCCCAATTGAGCTAGAGGAATTAAGGAAACAGCCGCAAGAGTTGCTAGAGAATGGGTTCATAAGACCGAGCGTCTCACCATGAGGAGCCCCGGTATTGTTTGTGAAGAAGAGAGATGGGAGCCTCAGGTTGTGCATTGACTTTCGGATGTTGAACAAGGCTACCATCAAGAATAAGTACCCCTTGCCATGTATTGACCATTTATTGGATCAGCTTTGGGGAGCACAGATCTTTTTCAAGATAGATTTGAGGTCTGGGTATCATCAATTGAAGATTCGAAAGGAGGATGTGCCCAAGACAGCATTTCGTACCCGCTATGGCCATTACGAATTCCTAGTGATGCCTTTTGGGTTGAACAATACGCCAGCAGCTTTTATGGCTTTAATGAATGAAGTATTCAAGCCATACTTGGACCAGTTCATGATTGTTTTCATCGATGATATATTGATGTATTTGAGGTCCAGAGAAGAACATGAGCAGCACTTGAGGATTATTTTGCAGACCCTCCGAGAGAGAAGGTTATATGCCAAGCTTAGTAAATGTGACTTTTGGCTAGGACAGATTTCCTTTCTAGGCCATGTTGTATCGAAGGATGGGGTGTCAGTGGATCCATCCAAGATTGAGGCCGTTGTTCAGTGGGAACAACCTAGGACAGTCACAGAGATCAGAAGCTTTCTGGGTTTAGCTGGTTACTACAGGAGATTTGTAGAGGGTTTCTCTAGGTTGGCTGATCCATTAACACGTCTTACGAGGAAGAGTGTGGAGTTTTCATGGGATGAAGCTTGTGAGAGGAGTTTTCAGGAACTTAAGCGCAGATTAACCAACTCGTCAATTCTTATCATCCCTAACAGTTCAGGGAATTACTCGGTGTATACAGATGCTTCGCATCAAGGACTAGGCTGTATTTTGATGCAAGATGGAAGGGTAGTAGCTTATGGATCTAGACAGCTGAAAGATCATGAGAAGAACTATCCCACTCACGGTTTGGAGTTAGCGGCCGTAGTGTTTACATTGAAGATATGGCGCCACTACTTATATGGTGAGAGATTTCAGATCTTTACGGATCACAAGAGTCTGAAATATCTATTCTCGCAGAATGAGTTAAATATAAGACTAAGGAGGTGGTTAGAACTCCTCAAGGACTATGATTGTGAGATCTTGTACCACCCGGGGAAGGCAAATGTGGTTACCGATGCATTGAGTCGGAAGAGTCTCAGGTTGGTATCACATATGATGGTTAGAGAGTACAAGTTGTTGGAACAATTCACGAACCTTAGTCTGGATATGACCCTACCTAAGATTGGCAACTATGGGATTATTGCTAGCTTGAGATTAGAACCGGAGTTGATTGAGAGAATCCGATAAGCTCAGCAAATTGATCAATGGTGTATTGACATGATTAGCCAAATTCAGAAGAGGAAGAGTGCATATTTTATATTGAGTTCAGATGGAATACTAAGGTTTGGAGATAGAATATGTGTTCCTAAAGATTTAGAGCTGAGGAAGCTGATCTTATCAGAGGCTCACTCGTCGAGATATACGATACACCCGGGAAGTAGTAAGATGTATCAAAATCTCCGAAAGGTATATTGGTGGTCTGGAATGAAGAGAGACATAGCTGAGTATGTCGCTAGATGTCTCATTTGTCAGCAAGTAAAAGTCAAACATCAGAAACCAGGAGGATTATTACAACCTCTACCGATACCAACATGGAAATGGAAGCATGTCACCATGGATTTTGTGATGGGGTTACCGAAAACCCGTAAGAACCATGATGAGATATGGGTGATAGTAGATCGGTTAACAAAATCGGCACACTTCTTAGCCATGAGATCTACAGATACATTGAGTGCACTGGCGAACCTGTATATGCGAGAAATAGTGAGGTTGCATGGAGTCCCAGTGAGTGTTGTTTCTGATCGGGATGCCTGCTTCACTTCCCACTTTTGGGGACATTTTCAAGAAGCGATGGGGACCCAGTTGAGTTTTAGCACCGCTTTTCATCCTCAAACAGATGGTCAGTCAGAGAGGACTATACAGACCCTGGAGGATATGTTGAGAGCATGTGTGCTGGATTTTAGAGGCTCATGGGACGATCACTTGCCATTGATTGAGTTCGCCTACAATAACAGTTATCACTCAAGTATTGGTATGGCCCCTTATGAGGCACTATACGGTCGTAGATGTTGATCGCCCATTGGTTGGGAAGAAGTTGGTGACAGACAGTTGCTCGCTCCTGATTTGGTTAAACAAGCCTCCGAAGATGTTCAGATAATATGCGAGGGGCTGAGAACAGCTTAAAGTTGATAAAAAAGCTACGCTGACAGGAGACGGAGACCACTTGAGTTTGATGTTGGTGAGTCCGTATTTTTGAAAGTATCTCTTTCTAAGGGAATAACGAGGTTTGGAAAGAAAGGAAAGTTAAGTCCTCGTTACATTGGTCCCTTTGAGATTTTGGATAGAGTGGGAGATGGAGCATATAGTGCCTTGCAACCTGAGCTAGCAGAAGTCCACAATGTCTTCCACGTTTCTATGCTTCGAAAGTGCTACCCGAATCCGACACGTGTAATTAGCTATGAGCCGTTAGAGCTCAATGAGGATATGTTGTATGTCGAGAGATCGATCCGGATATTGGACAGAAAAGAGAAGGTATTGCCGAACAAGACAATTTCATTGGTTAAGGTTTTGTGGCAACATCACACTGTGGAAGAGGCCACATGGGAACTGGAAAGTTTGATGCTGGAAAAGTATCCTGAGTTATTCACAGATTAAATTGGTTCTAATTTGGAGGACCAAATTCTCTAAGTGGGGGAGAATGTGAGACCCCGTGTATGTACAGTTGTAGATAGGTACATAGAAACGTAAATGAAATCATAAGTATGATGATACATTTGTAATATGAAGTATATGCAATGTAAGTTCATAAGATTATGTACGCACTTATAATAAGAGTCGTGATTGCATGTACAAGTTGCGTTATGAATGAGTATGAAGAAATGAACTTAAACATGAGAAGAATGTGATTGAAATGGGATATGAGTTGTGTGGTAAAATGGAAGGAAAGATTTACACAAGTTGTATATTTCCATTTGGGTAATATCGTGTATATTTGGTTATACAAAGATTTCCCACAAGTTTTAATATGTACTAAGTGTGATTGGATGACATTTTTAAGTCTTAAGGAGGGATAAGTGAGGAAAGGACTATGGAGGTAAATTGAGGAAGTTTTGAATAAAGTTGTTGCAAAAAACTACAAAAAATCTGGAAATATGAAGGCCAGATCGATCTCATAGGATGAGAGATTGATCTGAAAGAGCCAAAATGCTCTTATGTGAGTAATGGAATAGAGCAGATCGATCTCCAAGGGAATCAGATCGATCTCCCTTAAGACCATATCGATCTCCTTAAGCTTCTGTTTGACAGCAGATCGATCTCAAGCCTCGACAGATCGATCTCCTGCCTTAAAAATGTCGTGGAAAAGAGGGATTTTTAGAGGACCAGATCGATCTCCACCCAAGGAAGATCGATCTCATCAAGTTAAATCTATAAATAGGAGCAGTTGGATCTGCAGATTTAGGGATAAACCATTTCTTTTCACTTCAACTCAAAAACCTAGCTTTCTCACTCCAAATCTAGCCATTTTCAGTAAGATTTGAGGAAAAGCTATTAGAGACAAAGTTGTTCACGTCAAAGAGAAGAACAACATAGTTTAGAGGCATTTTCCCATTTGTCGGATTGAAGGACTAAAAGGCATTTCTAATTAGAGCAAAGAGGAAATCCAAGGAGGTAAGTTTCTAGTGCACAAATCCAAGTACATTGGTCTAGTTAATGATTATGAAGTTGATTGGGTGTGCACATTGTGGGTAGAACTACCTAGGATGCCATGAAATGAATATAACTTAGAAATTGTCTAGTGTGAGAAAGTGGAATGTAAAAGTGTTAATGATGAATGAGATATCTTGAGAGGATGATTATGTTGTGGGTATGTTGATATTGGGATAAAATTATGAGATTTACCACAAGGGGTAAAATGTATGCTTAAGGCATTGGATAAATGCTTAGTTGAACAAGAATTAGAAACGTTAACTCGAGTGTTTGATGGATGAATTTCAGTTTCGGATAATACGCTGGAGCAAGTCGAAATGAGAACGCGAGAAGCATAAAGGTGAATAGTTTCAAATAAGTAAAGCGAGGTAAGGGACTGCATGTTAGCTATAGAGATGTTCGTTCGTATTTTACGGTAATTTCGTAGATATATTGCTAGAATTAGTACGATACTATAATTCTATGAAATGAAATGGAAGCATGAAAAGTACTATGATATATATATGTATTGAGAAATGGGATAGGGTAAGGAAATAGCATTATATGCATGTTTTCAATGTTTTTCACAATTCTATAGTGATATGGATGATTGAGAAATATTGATGATAGGTTGGCTAATTTTACCCGTTTTAGCATGAAGAGGCATGCTGCATGAATAAACATGTTTTGAGTTTTAAAATGGAAAATAGCCCCCTTATCAGATTTGAGATAAGATTTGGTGTTGAAGCTCTAGCTCACACCCATTTTAATGCTTTTGATGTACCGTGCTGGAGTTTAACTCGCACGATGGTTTTGAGAAAGTGTGGGAGCTTTGCTCGCACTTGTTTTATTGAGTTGAGGTAAACCTAGGGGTTTGGGACCCAAGGGGATACTAGCCGACGGCCATTTGAACAAGCTGGGCCTTAACAATAAATCGTACCATGTTGGAGCCTTGCGATGACTGTGTGTCATGCTGTTTACTCGCCTAGTATATGAGATATGGTTCAGGATGAAAAGTCCATCGGAGTTGGAGTATGGACTTGGGTCTACGGTCGTACGTAGTACAGTGTAGTTGTCCGTTGGTATACTATGTACCGTGCTGGGTGCACGTGAGTACGAGTATCGCGTAGATGACACACGGCGTATCCTTACCGTGAGTATATGAGGAGATGAGGTTGATTGAGATGAGCCGGAGGGTAGGACTGACCCATCCCCCTTCAGGCGAAGTGATGCCCTGTGCACACCTAATCAGTGAGGCCTCAGATCACTGACTATAGCCATATGTCGTGGATATTTGATTACCGAAAATTCCATGCTTGTCTCGGAGATTCGAGAAACAGAGACAATCTCAGAAAAGAAAGAGATTTGCGGGAAAGAGTGTTTTGAGAAAAGAAATAGATTTTGTGTTTTTGATAAATCTCTGATTTCACATTTGTGTCGTGAGGGCACTATTTATGAGCATGTTTTAAAAGGAAGCTCGACATATTTGATTGACACGAAAATGCTATTGAGAAATATATGTTTAAATGCATTTTTTGTATGATATTTCCATTTATAATGAAAACATGGTTTTGGTTTATACATGCATGGGCTATGTAGGTAGTACGATATCTACCTGCTAGCATTCATTTCCTTACTAAGCTGTGGTTTGCTCATCCCACTATTTTCCCTCTCCAGGTACTGAGAAGTAAGAGAGCGGTGGTCTCCAGGTTTTTTGTGTTAAACAGCTCCCACAATCCGCAAAGGTATAAGATTTGTATACACGAGTATTTTGTATCTAATATATTGTATCGCACAATTATATCTTGGAATTGTAAACAGTATTACGGGGATGATATGTAAGCACATTGTATTTATACAATTGATTTTGTATATCTACACACACACACACCTGGGAGTGTGAATTAAAGTTTTAAATCTTCCGCTATAAATGTATGAATTTTAGTAATTACATCTTCTCACAGCCCAACCGTAGTAGAGTAAGTATGGATAGAAGGGTTCCCAGAAGTGGGGTGTGACAGATTATGTATAAAGGTCCTAGAAAATGGTTTAAAGAATTTAAGGACTCGAAATAGGTAAAAGACTATTTTACCCATATTGAGGGAAGTTCACCTAAGGATGGTGAAAGCATGACATGCATGAAATGCATGATTTAAGGAATTTTTCGAATTAAGGAATTTTCTTGGTTTTTAAGCAAAGCAAATCGGTAGATTGGCTAATAATTGCATAAATTTCATAAGATAACACTACGTAGGTGTTATTTATATTTAAATGAAAATTCTTTGGAAAATTGGCCAACTACCACGTTTATATGGAAACAGATAGTGTTGGCGCATAGCTCGCGCTATATCTACGTTTGTAAGTGTGCATAAAATGTGCTTAAGCGATTGCTCGCACCAACTTATGTGACATCATATGCATGAAATGTGCTAGAGCAGTTGTTCGCACTGATTTTTATTATTGAGAAATGCATGAGAGGTGTTGGAGCCTAGCTCGCACCCTGTTTTGACTGTTTTGACAGTTTTGATTATTTTGACTGAATATGCATAAAAAGGTACTGAAGCGATTGCTCGCACTAGTTTTAATGATTTGACATGCATGAGAGGTGCTGGAGCTTAGCTCGCATCCTGTTTTGATATGAAATTGCATAAAGCCGTGCTGGAGTGTAACTCGCACGAGATTTGATTTATTTATACATAAAGCCGTGCTGGAGTGTAACTCGCATGAGATTTGATT
The DNA here is from genome assembly GCA_033439115.1 of Firmiana major. NCBI lineage: Eukaryota > Viridiplantae > Streptophyta > Magnoliopsida > Malvales > Malvaceae > Firmiana > Firmiana major. The sequence goes on along the minus strand of CM065914.1, from coordinate 35,939,477 downwards.
TATTAATGCATAACACCGTGTTGTAGCTTGCTCGCACGAAGTTTTATATGGATTTATAACTCATTTTAAAGACGTATTGGAGTACTACTCGTACGCAGATTTTACTGATTTTTATGACACCGTGCTAGAGCTTCGCTCGCATGAGATTTTTAGATATCATGAATATGCATGGAGCTGTGCTAGAGCTCGCTCGCATAGGGATTTATATGACATGCATATAGCCCGTGTTGGAGCCTCCTGTAGACTGTGTGTCACAATAAGATGATATGCTCACACATGCATACTGAGACAGAGATGATATGGGTGGATAAGACCTATTGCAGGCACCCCTGACTGAGCTTGGGTTACGGAGTACGTTGTACCGTGTATGTCATGCGAAGTACGCTGTACTGTGGGGATTGTTGGAGTGGAGTGGTGTTAGCCACGAGGCAGCAAGTCTTGCCCTCGCAATCCTGATGTTATGCTGTTCTGGCGAGTAGGACCGATCCACCTCCCGTTTCAGGTGTGATACCCCGCACACTAGGTACCATGTTGCTAGGGATCACTAGGTTATGGCCATAGTCCTATGCTGTTACTGACCCTTTGGGTTATTTTATACTGCGTTTTAAATGAAATAATTTAAATGCAGTAGCATAATGAGTTTTCCATGCTTTAATGATAAATTCATGAAAGGATTGTATCTCATGATTTGTTTTATATCGCATGAAATAATGCATGATTTTGATTTAATTCATGCTAAGTATGATTGAATGATGTCACATAAAATGCCTTTAATGCATGAATTACATGATTTCTATATGCCCAAATAGTTTTGATAAACTATGTCATTGATGTATGCATGGTTTTGTGCTTGAGATTTTAATGAAAAGAAATGGATTTTAAGGGTATGGCATTATGAGCATGTAGATAGTGGAGCTATCTACTTACTTGCATAATTGCCTTGCTGAGCGTGTGGTTTGCTCACCCTCCTTATTTTCCCATCTTTTCAGAGCACTCACAATAGTTAGTGAGCGGCTGAGGACTTGCATCTTGGTATGCGCTGCTTCCCATCGAGAGACAGGTATACACATTTGTATAGTTTTGTATCTAAATATGTAATACACAGTACTGTAAATGTATATGATGTCGGGGATGTAAGTTTATGTAAATACCATTGTGTATGTATTTAGTTAAAGTCAAAAAGATAGTAAACTCTGATTTGTGAATGTGATTATGGAAATGGAATGGTAAATAGGTGAGAGGTGACTAACACCAAATCATAGCCCAACTGTTTGTAGGATGGTCACGATGAGAGAAAGGTAAGAATTAAATAATAAATGAAAAAGCGAAAAATTTACTCTGATTTTTAGGTAATTTGGGTCATGACACATTCATTTACAAGTGTTTACATTATCTATACATCCCCGACAGTTACTTACAAACATGTTACTGTGCTATTCTTATTTAGATACAATATGTACAAGTGTATATACCTCAAAATGATGGGCAGCAGTGGATATCAGGAATGCAGTACTCAGTTGCCTCAAAGTCTACTAGAGGGAATCTGTGTAAGAAAATGAAAGGGGTGAGCACATCAAGCTCAATAAGGCAATCCTACGAACAAGTAGGCAACCATACTACCTATCTGAACGTGGTACCGTGCATAAACCACCCTTTCTCCACACATTTCAAAACCGATGCTACAATTCATGATGTCATGATGTCATGTAAAACAAGTTCACATATGGATTTCAAAAGCATGGAAAACTCAACATGCAAATCCATTTAAAACATTTCATTCTTGTTAAAATTTCACAACACAGTCAGGACTCAACCCCTCCATCGGGTGTTCCTGACTCACACAAAACCATGAAATCAAATGCTTTTCAAAGCAATAGTATCATGCGATACAATGAATATCATGTAAAACCAGTTTACATCTTTCATGGGTATAAATAGCATGTAAATAACATCATGCAAGTTTTCGTTTAAAACCCAATTTTTCATCAAAACCATATCTTAGTCAAGATCTAAACCCTCCTTTGGGTGATCCAGACTCACACAAAAATCCACAAAATGAGTTTCTCAAAACATCAATATCCGAGACTAGGCAATATATGTATGTATCTCGGGCAAATAACTAGGACTATGGCCATATGTCCTCGTGATCCCACTACTACAAGGATCCTAGTGTGCGGGGTCTCACCACTATCGGGAACCGCCCCGAGAGGTGGGTCAGTCCAACCCGTCAGTCCTGCTGGATCACTCGCACCGAAGATGCCACTCGCATCCGAAGATGCCACATAATCAATCCCAGCACGGTACAGAGTATTCGATGCTACTTGCACGGTACAACGTACTCCGTGGACCCATATCTCATATCCATACTCATGCCTTGTCTCAAAACGCACGTAAGAGCCTATTTAATCGACGTGACACACAGTCTACCCGACGCTCCAAGCACGGCTCATCGCATGTTCACATAAAACCAGTGCGAGTGATGCTCCAGCACTCTCATAAAATCAAGGAAAATCTCGTGCGAGCAAAGCTCCAGCACGCGTATCATAAAATCTCTTAAATCTAGAGCGAGCTAAGCTCCAGCACTCTATCAAAATCATGTAAAACTAGTGTGAGCTAGGCTCCAGCACTCCGTCATAACAATTCAAGTGAAAATTTAGTGCGAGTTAGACTCTAGCACTCTGTCACGAAAATCATATGAAAATCTGGTGCGAGTTAGACTCCAGCACCCTGTCACAAAATCATGTTAAAATCGGGTGCGAGCTAGGCTCTAGCACCGATGCATGTAAAACTCTAGTACGAGCTCTTGCTTCAACACTAATGCATGTATCACACAAATCAAAAACTCGTGCGAGCTGAGCTCTAGCACGTCACATTTCTATAAAATCACGAAGGCGGCTACATTTCTCAAATCAATTTCAGAGAAAATCAACATTGATTAAAGTTATGCAATGCTGTGCATTTTATTTAAAATTTAGCCAGCCTACCCATGCATATGTCAAAACAACTCAAGAACAACCAAGGACCTCTTGTTCTTGCTCCTCCCAACTTTTCTTAAATTTGGAAATTTTACCCTTCACAAGGGTATTTTGGTAAATTGCCCATCCGGGGCACCAAAATTTTTATCTTAAATCTAGACCCTTCAGACAATTTAAGAGACTGCAAATGAAGTTGAATTTGCGTAAAGTTACCTCTAGCAGTCCGTAAAATTCCCTTACCTGGAATCACACGCAAGTTTATCCCGTCTCGATGATACCAGGTCTCTCAATCCAAATTCGCTCCAACCAAATCTACGGAGCTACATATAACCACGTATTTAGGTCAATTCTAATATACTTATCAGTATTTCACTTATACTAATCGAATCTAAAACATTGGGTCCGTTTTACTTTATTGGGCCCGATTGCATCTTAATAGGCCTCGACCCATTTTCAGCCCGTTTTCACTTATTAAATCCCTTCTTCGGGTTTATTGGGCTCTCAATACCCATTGAGCTTCGTTCCAAACTCTTTGGATAGCCCGTATATCATTTACGACAATTAATTCAAAAATCTCAATATAATTCACTAAATGTGAAATTTAATTCGTAATTCGTAAAATAAATCTCTAATACGTAATAATCACATAAATTGTTGTGAATGAGCTTTACTTACCCGAGTTTATGCGATGGTGCAAAATTCGAAGTTCGATCGAGATCATGTTCAGAATTTATCGTCGAACTGCACAATTTGTATATTTAATTTTGGGTTAATTTTTGATCAAATATAATTTAAATAAATTTCTCGAAAATCAAATCGGTCACTTTTGAACTCTTATCGACTCAGCCGAAGTCTGGTGTATCCTCGAAAATCTTCCCCTTTTTTCTTTTTCTTTTTTTCTTCCTTTTTCTCCCTTTTTCCTCTCTTTCTTGGTTGAACCGGTTCGATTCGGTTCAACTCGATTCAGACCGGTCTGGTTCAGCTGGTTCAGTCGATTCAGTCCGGTTCGCCCGTTCATGGCTTCGTCGATCGATTCTCCGTCGGCTTTTGTCGCCAGCAGCTCTGCGGGACCTCGCTAAGCTCAGATCTACCCTCGGTTTCCCCATAGCTGTCCAAAAAGTGGTCGGTCCGACCTCTTCTCCCTCGGCGTCGGTACCCTTTCTCTTTCATTGTCGTTGCTAGCGTTAGTGGCCGTTTCGTCGTCCACTACCGGTCTCAAAAGGACCACCTCCTCCTCCCGATCACGCTGGTGCCCTCCGTTCACGCCCAACTACAGTGGGTCACCAAAAATCGGGCTGTTTTCCTCGCAGTTTTCTCTTCCTCCGTTCGCCGGACACAGCCGTCGTTGGCGCGCGTCACCGGTGCCAACATGTTCGCTGGCCTCTCCTCTTCCTCCTCCATCTGCGTTTGGGTCGTCGGTCGCCGGTGGCCGTGGGTCGCTCAGGTCACGCGCAGGTCTCTATTTTCGATTTTCAATTCCTTTGTTTTTCTCTCTCCCCGATAAAATTTTTGATTTCTCTCTTATTATTATTATTTATTTTATTATTATTTTAATCATTAAAATATTCTAAAAATCCCAAAATATCCTTAAAAATTATATTTTATTCAAATTAATTTATTATATTTTAACCCTTTTTCAGTGTATTTTCTCTGTATTTTTGGGATATTGTCCCGAGTGAAAATTTCGATTAATTCTAATAAATTCATATCTTGATCAATTGGACTCGAAATTTAATTATTTCTTCATTATTGATCAAGATTTCTCCATTCTATATTTTTAATCAAATTTTCTTATCGAATTATACCAGATTTTGGTATTTTGACCGTTTTACTCCTGCAAGTGTTCAGGATCCATCCAATTCAACTTCACTTCATGAACACTCACTCATTTCGTGTTTTAAATCCTTATCTCTAGTCTGAATCTTATTCGTTTAATTTGTTGCCATTTCAATCCTTTATTTGATCTTTCGATACAAAAATCAGGTCTTACAGCGATCGATCTCCATAAGTGAGGGATCGATTTACTGCTGCTTTTAGCCTTTCTACACTCAATTTTTAAGCTTGGGAGATCGATCTGTCGAAGAGCATGAGATTAATCTTAGCCAAGCAGAAAGCTTCACAGATCGATCTGGCAGGGAAATGAGATCGATCTGCTTCTAGCCGAGGCATAAGGTCAATTTGCTTGGGGATGAGATCGATCCTGGCTTAGCAAAGGCTTACTGAGATCGATCTGGCTTGAAGGAGAGATCGCTCTCCCCTTACTCTGCTGCATACTTAGCCAAATTTCATCCCAAATTCTCAAAGCTAACTTCATTTCGATTTACCTCACTACCTATTTTGCATTTATTCCACATTTATCACTTAGAAAGGTCCATTTCTTATAATTCATACTTAATGAAACTTATGTGTACATCACGAATTCACATAACCAGTGTATACATCAAATCTACGGACCTTACATCACTTATGATTCATATTACATAAATAAGTGTGCACTTAGAGAATCGTAAGGATTACATATGAAAATACGGATCTTACATTCTTCCCCTCTTTTAAGAAATTTGGTCCTCCAAATTAGAACCAAGTTACTCCTCAAAAAGTCGGGGGTACTTTTCCTGTAAAGAATTCTCCAACTCCTAAGTAGCTTTTTCTGAATTATAGTGCTGCCATAGAACTTTAATAAGCGGAATCGTCTTGTTCCGTAGCCCCTTTTTCTTCCTATCCAGTATACGAATCAATTTCTCTACGTATGACAAATCATGCTTGTGCTCCAATGGCTCATACCGAATCACATGAGTTGGATCTGGGTGGTACTTCTAAAGCATCGATACATGGAAGACATTGTGAATGCCTACTAGCTCTAGTGGCAATGCTAGCTTGTAGGCCTTATCTCCCACATGCTCCAATATCTCAAACGGTCTGATATATCGAGGGCTCAACTTACCCTTCTAACCGAACCTCATAATCCCTTTTGAGAGATAGACTTTCAAAAATATCGAGTCACCCACAGTAAACTCTAGTGGCCTCCGTCTCATGTCAACATAACTTTTCTGCCTGCTCTGATCTATTCTCAATCTCTCACATATCAACTAAACAACCTCAAAGGCTTACTGTATCAAATCAGGAGCAAAAATTTTCCTTTCACCCACTTCTTCCCAACCAATGGGTGAACGACACCTTTTACCATACAAGGCTTCATATGGTGCCATCCTGATACTCGAGTGGTAACTATTATTGCATGCAAATTTAACTAACGGTAGGTGATCATCCCAGGAGCCTTTAAAATTCATAACACTTGCTCTCAACATGTCCTCTAACGTTTAGATAGTTCTCTCTGACTGACCATCTGTCTGAGGATGGAAAGTAGTACTAAAACTCAATCGGGTTCCCATAGCTTCCTAAAATTGTTCTTAAAAATGAGAAGTGAAGCAGGAATCCTTATCTGATACAATGCTCACAGGAATACCATGTAGTCTTACTATCTCCCGTACATACAATTATGCTAAGCTACTCAAGGTATCTGTAGCTTTCATAGCTAGAATGTGGGCGAATTTCATCAATCTATCAACCACTACCCAGATAGCATCATGGTTCCTTTTAGTCCTCGGTAACCCCATGATGAAATCTATGGTGACATGCTCTCATTTCCAATTTGGTACTGGTAGAGGCTGCAATAACCCTACAGGATTCTAATGCTCTACCTTCACTTACTGAAATATCAGACAACTTGTCACAAATTCTGCGATATCTCTTTTCATCCCTGACCACCAATACACTTTCCAGAGGTTCTGATACATCTTGTTACTCCCTGGATGTAATGTGTATCTCGATGAATGAGCTTCTGTCAAAATCAATCTCTTTAATTTCGGGTTATTGGGAACGTAAATCCTACCTCTAAACCTCAGTAGGCCATCATCACTCACTAAGAAATCGACTAAATCACCCCTTTGAGTCTAACTCGCACGATCCTCACACAGTAGATCGGCATGTTGAGCCTAGCGTATCCGATCAATCAATCTGGTTCCACTCGTAGGCTAGCTATCACACAGTCTCTGTTAATATCAAGAGGGTCTATATCCAACCTCAGGTGAGCAAACTACTCGAGCAGCTTATATTCTCTGACCATCATGTGCGGTACCATTCCAAGGCTCTTTCTACTCAGGGCATCAGCCACAATATTGGTCATCCCTGGATGGTATAGTATCTCGTACTCAAAATCTTTTAGAAGCTCTATCCATCATCTCTGCCTCATATTCAACTCTATCTGTAAAAATAGATATCTGAGGCCCTTATGATCTGTATACACCTAAAATTTCTCATCGTACAAGTAGTGGCGCCATATTTTCAATGCAAATACCCCGGCTGCCAACTCTGAATCATGGGTCGAGTAGTTCCTCTCATGGTCCTTAAGTTGTCTGGATTTATAGGCTACTACCTTCCCGTCTTGTATCAACACACAGCCCAGTCCCTGTCTCGAGGCATCTGTATGCACTGTATAACCTCCTGAGCTAGTGGGTATGGTGAGAATAGGTGCGATGGTCAATCTGTGCTTTAGTTCGCAGAAACTACTTTCACATTTATCATCCCACTCAAATACCACATCCTTTCGAGTGAGACGTGTCAACGGAGCAGCCAGGTTAAAGAATCCCTCGATGAATCGTCGGTAATAACCTGCTAAACCCAGGAAACTACAGATCTCTGTAAGCGTCTTGGGTCTTTCCCACTGTATCACAGCCTCTATCTTGGATGGATCCACTGATACACCGTCTCTCAAGACTGCATGACCCAAAAATGATATCTCACTAAGCCAAAAATCACACTTATTAAGTTTAGCATACAACTCCTAATCTCGAAGGGTCTGTAACACTGTTCTCAAATGCTGCTCATGCTCTTCCCTAGACTTCGAGTACACCAATATGTCATCTATGAAGACAATCACGAATCTGTCTAGGTATGGCTTGAATTCATCATTCATTAGAGCCATAAACGCTGCAGGAGCATTTGTCAACCCAAATGGCATAACTAAAAACTAATAATGGCCATAACGGGTCTGAAATGCTGTCTTGGGTACATCTCCATTCTGAATCCTCAACTGATGATACCCAGACCTCAAATCAATCTTCGAAAAGACCTGTGTTCCCTGCAACTGATCTAGTAGATCATCAATCTATGGAAGGGGATACTTATTCTTGATGGTAGCCTTATTCTACAACCGATAATCTATACACAATCGAAGACTCCCATCTTTCTTCTTTACAAACAAAACCGGTGCTCCCCAATGTGATACACTCGGTCTGATGAACCCCTTGTCTAACAACTCTTACAATTGCTTCTTTAGCTCCTCCAATTCAATCGGAGCCATTCTATACGGTGGCTTGGATATCGATTCAGTTTCATGGACCAAATCGATACAGAATTCCATTTCTCTGTCTGGTAGCAACCCTGGTAATTTTTCTGAAAAGACATCTGAGAATTCTCTAACCCCACGGTTATCAACCATATCCGGGTACACCTTATCCAAGTCAACCACATAGGTGATAAAACCTTCAACACATTATCATTACATTCGTTACCAATAATCTACTTCTTCTTTCATTACTTTTCAAATCTTACAATGTACTTTTCATGGATGGAAAACATTACTGTCTTAGCATAACAGTCTAAAACAGCATGGTTTATGGCCAACCAATCCATTCCTAGTATTACATCGAAATCCTTCATAACTAATAGGATGAGATCGATTGACATGTCTTTTTCCCCTGTTTTTAACTTACAACTCTTACATACATACTCGTCATTATATTGTCTCTCACTGGAGTGCTTATAAGTAAGATTCTACCTAAGGGTACAGGTTTCACATGTTCACACAATTTACATCCAAATGAAGGTGATATGAACAAATACGTGACACCAAGATCAATTAATGCTAATGCTTCAAAATCAAAGACAAGGATGGTACCTTTAATCACATCCGAGGAAGTCTCTGCAGAAGCTTGGTCCAATGCAAACACTTGCCCTCGACCAACAACTTGTTTTCCTTTCTCTTCAGCTGTGGTCTTCCTCTTAGCTATAGGTGTCTCAACTGTAGCCTTCTCTCACTCTTTACGCTTCTGTGGGGCTGTCTTAATCAACTCTGGGCATTCATAAGCTATATGCCCTAGTCTACCACACCTATAACAAGATCTCATCGACAATGGGCATGGTCTACCCCTAAGATATCTACCACATAACATGCACTACTCTGTGGTAGGTCGAGGTCCGCTAATATCTATGACCCTCGATGCTGGATGAACTGGAGGCTTCGCAGGCCTCTCTCGTATCTCCTTAATCGTAGGCCCCTTACCTAATGGCTTTCGGCCCTTTTGAAACCCTCTATCATCAACTGACCTCTTCCAGTCATTATCTCCGCCTTTACCACTCCTGCTCAATTCTGAGGCATTGATATGCGCGTACAAGAGGATGTTTTAGGATGATCAAGGAAACGTGTGGATTGAGAATTGAAACAGCTAAAAATTCAAGCAGGGCAAAAATAATGATGGTAGACTTTGAATGGAAAATAGAATAACAACCTAGACCCGAAGTCTAAAGAGACTTGAACCAAAGGTATTGGACCTTGACCCTACGAATATAAAATTCAAGAACCTAAGGTATAACAATGGTGGTTGGTGAAGAGGGAGGCGCCACAAGGAAAAAGACCTTGATAAGCCTAGTTGAGAGGGAACCCTAGAAAGAGGCACACTCAAATTTCTGAAAATTCAATCTGATCTATTATCTTCTATTCAAGAGCGTTTACAATGTATTTATAATAATATATAGCACTTAAGCCCTTAAACGTGGGCTAGAATTAACACCAAACAGAAAATAAGACTAAAAGTTAAATTCATGCATAAGCCTAGTTACATAGGATAATTGGTCTAAAATGCTATAAAACTCAAATGTGGGCTATTTAAACACTTAACCCAACTTATTACTAAACCAAGATTCATGTCGTTTGGGCTTCCAAACAAATATAGAGGGCTCGTGTAATTGGACCTCCTTGGATGACCCATAGATCCTTGGCATCACGATCATCATGAAAATCATGAGCAAGTGGACCTCCATCATTCCCCCTCTCCTCAAAAGGATTTGTCCTCAAATCGCATGTACCTTGTTTGTACTTGGTAACGTACGAGAACACCTCAATGAACTCCATCCACTTGGCATGACGCTTGTTCAGCTTACTCTGTCCTTTCAGATGCTTTAAGGATTTGTGATCGGTGTGGATGACGAATTCTTTGGGCCATAGGTAAGGTTGCCATGTCTCCAAGGCCCTCACTAACACATACATCTCCTTGTCATATGTGGGATAGTTAAGTGTTGTCCCACTTAACTTCTCATTGAAGAAGGCAATTGGGCGTTTTTCCTGCATGAGCACAGCTCCAATTCCTACACCTGAGGCATCACACTCAATCTCAAAAGTTTTAGTCAAGTCAGGCAGAGTTAACAAAAGAGCAGAACAAAGTTTATCGTTGAGCAAATTAAAAGCATGCTCTTGTGCAGGACCCCAATAAAATGTAACATTCTTTTTAACCACTTCGGTCAAAGGTGCGATTATAGTGCTAAAGTCTCTAACGAATCGACGATAGAAACTAGCTAAGCCATGAAAACTGCGCACTTTAGAAACAGACTTAGGTATAGGCCAATCTCTAATTGCCTTTACCTTCTCACCATCAACAGAAATGCCATGTGAAGAAACTACAAACCCAAGGAAAACAACCTTATCAGTGCAGAATGTACATTTCTTAGAATTGGCATACAAACTTTCATTCCTCAAAACAGTAAGAACATTCCTAAGATGCTCAACATGCTCAAGCAGACTCTTACTGTAAATTAGAATGTCATCGAAGTAGACAACCACATACTTACCAATAAAAGCACGTAAAACATAGTTCATTAAGCGCATGAAAGTACTGGGTGCATTAGTCAAGCCAAAAGGCATAACTAACCACTCATAAAGACCGTGTTTAGTCTTAAATGCGATTTTCCATTCATCACCTTCTTTCATACGAATTTGGTGATATCCACTCTTTAAATCAATTTTAGAAAATATACATGCACCATGCAACTCATCGAACATGTCATCTAGCCTAGGAATAGGATAGCGATACTTTACAGTGATTTTGTTGATGGCTTGGCAGTCAATGCACATCCTCCACGTCCCATCCTTTTTAGGTACAAGCAATACGGGCACGGCGCATGGATTCATACTCTCTCTCACTTAACCTTTCCTCATGAGCTCCTCAACTTGCCTTTAAAGCTCCTTCGTTTCCTCTGGAATACTTCTATAGGCTCGACGATTAGGTATGGTAGCTCTGGGGACAAGGTCAATCCGATGCTCAATCCCATGAATCGGTGGTAGTTCATTTGGGATCTCCTCAGGGAATACATCCTCGAACTCCTGCAATAATGAGACAACATCAATAGGCAAAGTATCATGGAGTTCAGTATCAATGAAACAAGAATCTTTAAATAAGAGCAAAAGGATAGTAGACTTAGCAATAAATGCAGTCTTCACATCTCGGGGGTTGGCATGGTAGCTCACTGCTTTACTTTTCTTGTTTCCCTTCTTTTCTTTATCTAGCTTCCTTTGTTCGTTATGTTGCTCCTTCAGCCTTAATTGATCCTCGTAAGTCTCCTTGGGGCTAAGGGGAGCAAGAGTGATCTTCTTGCCATCCAAAAAAAGGAGTAACAGTTAGTGTAACTGTCATGGATGATTCTCCGATCATACTGCCACGGTCTACCTAGCAACAAGTGGCTAGCTTGCATGGGTACCACATCACACAACACTTTATCTTGATATCTTCCAATACGGAAAGGAACCAAGACTTGCTTCACCACGTTCACTTCATCACAGTCATTAATCCACTGCAACTTATATGGGCGGTGATGCTTGGTAGTGGGTAATTTTAGCTTATCAACAAGGTATGTGCTAGCAACATTAGTACAATTCCCACCATCAATGATCACAGAGCATACCTTGTCACTAATATGACATCTTGTATGGAAGATGTTTTCACGTTGTACCTCATCCTCAAACTTCACATGAGTATTAAGAGCACATCTGGCAACAAGTGCTTCACCATAAGCAGCAAACTCAACAATTTCTTCTTCTTCAGCATCTTCTAACGCAGGCATCTCATCCTCAATACCAACATCAAAATCTTCACTCTCAACATCTCCATTCTCAAGTATGAGCATCACTCTATGGTTAGGACACTGAGAGGCAACATGTCCACGACCCAAACACTTAAAACACTTTATGTCACGTGTTCTGCTTTGGGATTCTTGGGCAGGCTCAGTCTTAGGCTTTGGAGGGTCCTCAGACTTTGGCTTTACAAAACTTTCTGACTTAGGCTTAAACACATACTTATCATCCCTACGAAAGGTGTTAGATTTCCAAACAAGAACTGAACTAGGAGTGAAACAGGATGTACCTTTCCTTTTGAGTTGCCTTTCCACTTTGATAGCCACATGCAGCATCTCCTCTAAATCCATGTAATGCTGCAACTCTACAACATTGGCAATCTCACGATTCAAACCTTGGAGAAAATGAGCCATAGTAGCTTCTGCATCTTCCTGGATATTGGCTCGGATCATGATTATCTCCATCTCCTTGTAATAATCATCAACACTTTTTGAACCCTGGATGAGACCTTGGAGCTTCTGGTACAGCTCTCTGTAATAATGGTTAGGCACAAATCTTTTCCTCATGATACGCTTCATCTCATCCCATGTAGACACTGGAGGATCACCACATCTTCTTCTACTGGAGACCAGTTGATCCCACCATACCATAGCATATTCTGTGAACTCTACTGCATGAAGTTTAACTTTCTTTACCTCAGAGTAGTTGTGGCAGTCAAATACCATGTCAATCTTCCTTTCTCACTCTAAATATGCCTCAGGATCATTCTTGCCTTAGAAAGGAGGAATCTTCAATTTTATGCTGCCAAGGTTTCCATCCATCTTCTCTTTGCCTCTATCACGGGCTCTATCAACTCGATCTCTATCTCTATACTCATGATGCCTTCTATGATGTCTATTTGCCTCAGACTCTTCTTCCAAATCATACCCAACATTATCATCATACTCTTCATTGGTGACAATCTTACTTTTCATACGGGAAGAATCACCTTGTTGGATCCTTGCAAACTGAGCTTCATGTCGGTCTAACTTATCATGAATTTCATTGAATTTCACATACATCCGTTGGAACTATTGTTGCATTGCCTGGAGCATGAACTCAATTTTTTTTAAAGTCTAACTTATCACCTTCAGAAGACATCTTTAACCTGCAAGAAACGTTAGTGATAACAGAAAACAAAGAACCTCACAAGTGATAACCTCACGTGTTGACACTCAATTCACTCAAGATAGGGCACTCACACTCGTGTTTCACTCAAGTAATTCGGCTTTTCTTTACTAATGTTTCTCACACGCTCATGCATTTTTCCCTTACTCTACCTCAACTATATAGGTTCACAATCGTACTAGAGACTCAGTCAAAGATTCAACCTCGAAAGATCAACCAATTCACCAAGTATTTTTTTCTTCTTCTTTTTTTTTTTTTGCTTCTCTTTTTTTTCTCTTTTTTTCTTTTTTTTTTTACAAAGACTAATTTGATTTGTGGCTAGGGTGGTGAGGAAGAGTTTCAGTGTGGCTAAGAGAGTGACTTGAAACAAAAATTTAAAACAGGTTCATTGTATTTCCTCATTTTCTTTAAAACATGTACTCGTGCGTCTCGTAACTCAATAGAATTTTTTTTTAACAATATTTGAACCGTACACAGTTTCTTTTTTTCTTTTTCTTCTTTTTTTTTTTTGACACTGACTTAGTGTTAGAGATGAAGGGGGAGACATACAACCAGAAAATCAAAACCTTGCTCTGATGCCAAACTGATATGCGCGTACAAGAGGATGTTTTAGGACGATCAAAGAAACGCGTGGATTGAGAATTGAAACAGCAAAAAAAAATGCAAGCGGGGCGAAAATAATGATGGTAGACTTTGAATGGAAAATAGAATAACAACCTAGACCCGAAGTCTAAAGAGACTTGAACCAAAGGTATTGGACCTTGACCCTACAAATATAAAATTCGAGAACCTAAGGTATAACAATGGTGATTGGTGAAGAGGAAGGTGCCACAAGGAAGAAGACCTTTATAAGCCTAGTTGAGAGGGAACCCTAGAAAGAGACACTCAAATTTCTAAAAATTCAATCTGATCAATTATCTTCTATTCAAGAGCGTTTACAATGTATTTATAATAATATCTAGCACTTAAGCCCTTAAACGTGGGCTAGAATTAACACCAAACAGAAAATAAGACTAAAACTTAAATTCATGCATAAGCCTAGTTACATTGGATAATTGGTCTAAAATGCTATAAAACTCAAATGTGGGCTATTTAAACACTTAACCCAACTTATTACTAAACCAAGATTCATGTTGTTTGGGCTTCCAAACAACTATAGAGGACTCAGGTAATTGGACCTCCTTGGATGACCCATGGATCCTTGGCATCACAATCATCATGAACATCACGAGCAAGTGGACCTCCATCAGGCATGCAACTCATAATCTTACTCACATAGCTGAGCTCAGCGTACTACCTCGTCATATGTGGTAATGTCCAATGGAGCTAATCGAGCTCTGATGGAAGGTCTCATTCCCTCAAGAAATTTTTGAACCTTTCTGTCCTCAAGGCTCATCGTGACTGTATCATATCTACCCAGGGACGTGAATCTAGACTCATACTCATCCACTGTCTGATTCCCCTGAGTCAATGTCATAAATTTCATATGCATCTTTCTCTGAGTAGTAGCTAGAATGTATTGCCTCCTAAAGGCATCCAAGAATATATCCCATGTCACAACCAGGTCCCGTGCACTCAACATCAGTTGTGTGGCCATCCACCAATGCTTGACCTCATGCTCTAACACAAAAGCCGCAAGGTGACATTTTTTGTGTCAGAGCAATGGAATAATCTGTAGAGCTTCTCTATACTACATATCCAATGCTCAGCTAACACTGGGTTCTTCACCCCATTGAATGACGGTGGTCCGAACTTCCGAAACTCTCTTAGGTGCATCAGCTTGACCAGCAGAGTTCTCTTGTCTACCCTCAAATCTGGTCATAGCCTATGTAAATATCTCCATAACCGTGTCTACACTGTGCTGAACTGCGTTATACGCTCCTCAGCGGCCTCACTAAGACTGGGTGGATCTCTACTAGAACTAGACTCACTGCATCTCTCGGGCTTATCTCTGCGCCCTTGAGAGCGAAAACTCTCTCCTCTACGAGTACGTCGTCTATCAGACATCCTGCATATATGGTAATGTCCAATGGAGCTAATCAAACTCTGATGGAAGGTCTCATTCCCTCAAGAAATTTTTGAACCTTTCTATCCTCAAGGCTCATCGTGACTGTATCATATCTACCCAGGGACGTGAATCTAGACTCATACTCATCCACTATCCGATTCCCCTGAGTCAATGTCATAAATTTCATATGCATCTTTCTCTGAGTAGTAGCTAGAATGTATTGCCTCTTGAAGGCATCCAAGAATATATCCCATGTCACAACCAGGTCCCGTGCACTCAACATCAGCTGTGTGGCCATCCACCAATGCTTGACCTCATACTCTAACACAAAAGCCGCAAAGGTGACCTTTTCTGTGTCAGAGCAATGGAAGAATCTGTAGAGCTTCTCCATACTACGTATCCAATGCTCAGCTAACACTGGGTTCTTCACCCCATTGAATGACGGTGGTCCGAACTTTCGAAACTCTCTTAGGTGCAGCAGCCTGACCAGCAGGGTTCTCCTGTCTACCCTCAAATCTGGTCATAGCCTATGTAAATATCTCCATAACCGTGTCTACACTGTGCTGTAACTGTGTTATACGCTCCTCAGCGGCCTCACTAAGACTGGGTGGATCTCTACTAGAACTAGACTCACTGCGTCTCTCGGGCTTATCTCTACGCCCTTGAGAGCGCAAACTCTCTCCTCTACGAGTACGTCGTCTATCAGACATCCTGCATACTCAAAATAAGTGTCTCAGTCACATTTTTCAACTTGGTATACACAATTGTATCTTAATAATGCACAATACTTTGGGGATATATGATTTCCTAACTATAGATACTGACTCACATCAGACCAACTCTGCTCTGATACCATTAATTCTGCCACGACCCTCTCTCTTTGCCTGTGACCTTTCCCTTACCACTTACAATTAGGTTGTGATTTAACATCCAACTCATATCTCATCCATTTTAGTTAAATAAATTCATATAAATGAGGTAGAATAGAAACTGAACTTTGATATATATGTACGGAAGTGGTTACATCAGTTTCTATTATAAACATCCCCAAAATACAAAATGCAAACTTTACTATGCATTAATTTACAGGATACAAAATTTTTCATCTTAAATGTATACCTCTATACTGCTGGATGACCAGAGCAACATAATAGTAGGGACGACTACAGTGTACGCACTACTGCATAGTATATGTGGAGGAGGAAATAAGGGGGTGAGTTAACACGCTCAGTAAGGAAAATATGAAAGTATGTAGATAACTACACTATCTACATGCTAAAGTACATATATATTCATTTTCCTTATAAACATATGCATTCTCTTTAAAACAACTTCCATCGATGCGAAACCGTTAATTCGCTAGATGGATATATGCATATTCACACAGAATCACACAGCATCTTCCAATTCACAGAGTTCATACTTAGAAAATGCTTTACATTTAGCAATCAATATATTTAAGACATAAATCATGGGTTATCATATCCCCAGACACACAGCAGGGGAGATATATGTCACCTCACATAGCAGTGACAATGTCGTATCACACAAATATAAGAAGACTTATGGCCATAGTCGGATTCCAGGCAATACTAATCAGGTGTATGGGAACCATACATTTGGGGAGACGGATCAACCATCCCTTAAGCTCATACTCAAATCACGGCACATCGTACCCCATGGCTAATGCTCACGGTACATCGTGCTCAGTGCAAGACACACAGTAGTACATAATAGCACAAGCACAATTTTGTACTCATTACATCATATTCATAAATCACATGTGAGCAGGTCGATGCAAGCCACATAGCAATACATGACGGCTCTAATACAAATTTACTCAACACACAGTATAATCATGAAAACCTTGTGCGAGCAACTCAGCGTAAGACACACAGCGTACTTGAGGCATGGAGCACGATATTACTAGGAAATTACATGCGAGCATAGTCAGAGCAAGACACACAGCAATACTCGAAGGCTCAGCATGATTACCAAAAATCTAGTACGAGCATCTCGAGTGAAACACACAGCATCACCTGAGGCATCGAGCACTCTTATATTTTTCTCAAAATCCCTTTGAAAATAACGTGCGAGCAGGGCTGGTCAATCTACTATTACCACTCAGGCTCTAGCACAATTTCACACAAAAAAGAAATAGAAGGGGCTCCATGTATAGTCATGAGTGAGAGGACAAATCTCCTTTCAATTACTTGATAGAAATATTTCATACAATTGGTTAAACTGAGAGCCCATCTATTTTCATTCTTTCTTAAAACATTTGCAAAAATCTCTTTTCACAACAATATCTTAGAAGTCATGCAACTCACACTTATGGACTTATTCTCATACGTAGTTTTCACCTAGATATATCAATATCTATGCACTTATCACATTCATTCGCACACAGCAGATAAGAAAACATACGTATAGCTATCTCTAATAGCTCGCATAAGTCCCTTACCTCAAATCACGCTTGAATCGCTTTCTTTCGATTTCCACTTCTCACAATTCACCCTATCGACTCCAATTATATCTTCTAGAGCTGAAATTGTGTATTACACACATCAGTATATTGTCATATACTTCATTTCACTTGCATGATAATCAAATCAATGCATTGGGTCATTTATATCTCATTTGACCTCGTTACATCATTTTTCGACTTTATCCTTTTATACGTCCATCTCGAATATATAACTCACTTCTGAGAATTTCTCAGACTCCTCGAGTCTATCACTTCGTATTAAATCGGTATTAAGCTTACTCTATCTCAAGCTCATGATCTTATTTCATTGTGGCATTTTGTCGAATACCTCATATACTCAATTTTAGTTATTATTGTTTCTAGTACATGAACTTTATCAAACTGTTATACAGGCATATATACATGCTCAATAACACCAATACATACTTAGTTCATCATTTAATCCTTGCCTAGTAATCCTTTTACTCATTTTGACACATTAAACCATTTATAGGTCTGGGAAGGCTAGGCATGAACTAGGATGTTCCAACCATAAATATTCATATAAATCAACTCATACAAGTGTATAGATTAACATATATGAGATTGATGCATTAAAACCTTACCAATCTCAGCTTTTCTCCTTTTTTTCAACTTTGAGGAAAAGCTCATTTTCTCCTTTGATTCAACAATTCTACCTCTCGTTTCCAACTATGTTGTTCCTCTCCACTCAATGAACAACTTTAATGTAATAAACTTCTCTCCAATCTCAATGGAAAGTGTTGATAGTTTAAAGAGGAAAAACTAGGTCACTTAGTTTCAAAATGGAAAGGTTTAACGTTTTCTCCTGTGAAATGCAGTTCAGCGCCCTGTTTTTATAGAAATTGCTTGATGAAATTGATCTCTATAAGTGAGGGATCGATTTGCTGCTGCTTTTAGCCTCTCTGCATTCAGTTTTCAAGCTTGGGAGATCAATCTGTCGAAGAGAAAGAGATCGATCTTAGCTAGGCAGAAAGCTTCACAGATCGATCTGGCAAGGAAATGAGATCGATCTGCTTCTGACCGAGGCATAAGGAGATCGATCTGCTTAGGGATGAGATTGATACTGGCTTGGTAGAGGCTTATTGAGATCGATCTGGTTTTAAAGAGAGATCGATCTCCCTTTGCTCTACTGCAAACTTAGCCAAATTTCATCCCAAATTCTCAAAGCTAACTTCATTTCGATTTACCTCACTACCCATTTTGCATTCATTCCACATTTATCACTTAGAAAGGTCTATTTCTTATAATTCATACTTAACGAAACTTGTGTGTACATCACGAATTCACATAACCAGTGTGTACATCAAATCTACGGACCTTACATCACTTATGATTCATATTACATAAACAAGTGTACACTTAGAGAATCATAAGGATTACATATGAAAATACGAGTCTTACAGTTATAGATGAAAGGGTAAGGAACAATTGGTTCTTTTGGAGCTTAGTCCAATTCTTCACATATTTTTCTTTAAAAATTGATTTTCCTCAGCTACACAAGGAAGCTTTAAGCCAGGACCAAATTCTGTTTGACATTTATTTTAGCCTTCAAAACCACTCGAAAAAATATGAAAAAATTCTATGTTGTTGTTGGCTTAATCGAGAGGGGGGTGAATTGATTTTTCTAATATATATGCTAAGTTTAAATTCTTTTTGATAACATTGTAATTAAACAAATAAATGACAGTAATGAACAATTGAATAATGTGCAGTAAAACAAAAGTGATATGGAAGAAGAATAGCAAACTCAAGAATTCATAGAGGTTCGGCCAAATTGTTTACCTACGTCCTCTCTTCTTGACCTTCTTGTCAAGGATTCTCTTTCACTATCAATGTGATCAATACACTTTCCTTTTCAAGGTTAAGGAATAACCTCTCTACCCTTTATACAAATATTGCTATTCAACTCTTACACAATTCTCTCATAGAGGAACTCTCCCCTTTTCTTTTAGACTAAGAGTGAATACAATGAAGAACTCTCTTTAATGGGTAGGATGAATAATTTAAAACTCAAGCTTTCAAAGACAATACAATGAAGAAAATGTTGCAGGCAAAAGGAATGTTCTTTCAAGAATGTTCAGACTTTTTCTGCTCTTTTCCTTCTCTCCCAAATGTCTTCAATGCTTATTTTTATATAGCCAAATGGTAGGTGAAGCATTTAATGCTTTTTCTCCCGTTCAGTTCTTACAGAAATAGTTGTTGGAGTTCTGTAAAAGTGGTCCAGATCGATCTCTCTTACCTGAGGGGATCGATCTCTTGTTCCTGAACCTGCAACACAAAGCAATTTTACAAATGGCAGATCGATCTCACACATCGATAAATCGATCTGCTTGTTAGCTTTATTCAGAGGAGATCGATCTCATGTTATGGAGAGGATCGATCTCTGCTTTAAAAATAAAACTCCCGCTTATAGAAGATTGATCTCTTAAACCCATGAGATCGATCTTAAAAGGTCTCCGCCAATAGGAGATCGATCTTATAATACCTTGAGATTGATCCTTTAAGTCCTCTGCCAAAATGAGATCAATCTCTTACTTCTTAGAGATCGATCTTGCAATGCTTGCAAAGCTTGTAAGGCCTCTACCAGAGTGAGATCGATCTCATTCAACCTTGAGATCGATCTTGCAAGGCTTGTAAGGCCTCTGCCAGATTAAAATAAATCTCATTCAACCTTAAGATCGATCTTGCAAGGCCTGTAAGGCCTCTGCCGGAGTGAGATCGATCTCATTCAACCTAGAGATCAATCTTGACATAATTTTTAGGTAATTTCATTGATTTTAAGTTTCCCGCCAAAGTTTAGCTTGACAATATTTCTAAGTGAACTTTTATGCAATATGTTTTCAAGATAATCACTTAGAACTAGTCTCTTACAAATGATTTGAATAAGTACATTAATGTTTTGTCATTTCAAAATCCATCATTCAAGGTTAACAATCTCCCCCCTTTTGATATGACAAAACTTAATTTAATTATTTAAGTTTTTAGTTTCTAAATCATTTGTAACATTTAAATTTGCTCCCCCTCAGTTTACTCCCCCTTAATAAATGCTCCCCCTTAGTATATGCACTCTTTCTCCCCCTTTTTGTCATATCAAGAAGGCAAGCATTTCAATATTCATAAGCAACTTCAAACAAAATCAGAAATAAACAACCAGAAGTAAGTCATAAGAGAACACAATTCATGTCAAATTAGTTATAGCAATTCAAGTACAATTGGAAAACCAAGTAAACCACAGAAATCCTACGATGGAGGAGGAAAGCGCTCTAAGAGCTCATCTACACGAGTATGGGTTACTTTCAATTCTCAAACATAGCTTGCTATGTGTCGCGAAGAATTGCAAAGTTTTCATCCATCCTCAGATTAAGATCCATAACCATAGCTTGCTGAGTGGCTTGGATATTTGCAAAGCCCTCATCCATCTTCTGATTAAGTTGCATACCCATAGCTATAAGAGATTCCCTGGCGTCGAAGGATGAAACAGTAGGTGCAGTTTCCTCAGTTGGAGGTGCAGAAGGCTCAACTGGCTCCATCTCTTCATCTTGCATTAGGAGAGTAGTTTTCTTGCGCCAAGTACCAGCGTCATCCTTATAGTATCCAACATGGTGCAACTTGCTAACATTAATAACGCTCTTTTGGGAAGGAAGCTCACCAACTTCACCTGTACAATCAACACTAAGTTTTTGTAGAAGGTAAGTAAGAGGTTGTGGGTATACTATGGTGTTGGCTTAACCCCAAATGATTTTGAGCCAGTCTTCAAAAATAAAATGGATTAGATTTGGGTGTTGACCGGAGGAATAATAGATGTTGTAGATCCAAAACCTATCGAGTTTCCTAATGGTTGAATGACGTGTACCAAAAGGACAAAGATTCCATGAAATGATAAGATGTAGTAGACATGGGTACATGGGTAACTCGGTAGCTCGGTCATTTGAGAGAGGAAAATCTAGAACGACCTTTTTGTCTTCATTGGTAAGCCCAGAATCGGGTATACCGAAGATTTTCGTTAGGAGTTTTTTATCTATGTAAAGTAACTTGGCCATAACAAAAGTATTAAATCCTATAATTCGACAAGGATTGTTTAGGGCTGTGACAATTTCGGCATTTGAAAAGAACTCACAAACAATGTTTAGTGGAACAGGGGTTTTGATTTTGAGGAATGATAGCCACTGAAATTCTTCAAATTTGGCAAGGTATGGAAAATCAATCCGATTTAGAAAAGAAATGTAAGACCCGAATTTAATTAAAATATGAAACGAATGAGTTTTCGTGAAAGGAAGTCGGGTTAAATTAATCCCGAATATGTGTAAGGGCAAAATGGTCAAAAGACCAACGGTCGGTATAATTTCGATAAGAAAAATTTAATTAAAATATGGATTTAAGAAATCTTGGTCAATAAAAGTGAAATAAATTTATTTTGGGTTAAATTGATCAAGATATTAATTTATTGGAATTAATCGGGATTAATTGAGATTTTTAGTTCGGAAAAATAATCCCGAAAATAATCGAAAAATATATCGAAAAGTCACCCGGGACAATATCCCAAAAATACGGGGAAATTATACCCGAAAAAGAGGTTAAAATATAATAAATAAATTAAATAAAATTAAATTGATAAATTTAGAATTTAATAATAATTTTAAGGGATATTTGGATATTTTTAGTGTATTTTAATGAATAAAATAAATTGTTAAATAATAATGATAATTCAAAAAAAAAAAAGAGGGTCGGGGAGAGAGAAAGAAAGAAACAGAAAAAGAAACGAAAAAACGAAAAGGGGGCAGCCGACCGAGGAAGGCCCGACGAGCCACCGGCGGCCGATGGTCCCAGCTGATGGTCGGAACACGTAGAGCGAAGCCCGATGGTTCCAACAGTACCGGCGGTGCAGCTTATCGACGCCGGAATCCGGCGAAAAACGGAGGAGAAGGCCGCGGGAAAGAGAAGGCCACCGGCGGCGAACGGCGGCGATTCAGGTGGAACCAAGGCCCGATTTCGAAAGCCCAGGCGACGGCGGTCCTTTCTGCACCGGTAGCAGCCGACAAAACAGTCAGAATCGTCGGTGACGGCCAAAAGAGGGAAACGGGTCCGACGGCGAAGAGGAGAACAGCCGGACCGGCGGCATTCCGGCGACGTTGAGGCGAACCGAGGCCAGATTCGAGTTGCGGACGGCCTTGCGGAGCGATTGGCGGTGGAAGCCGGTGGAGAACCGGCCGGAAAAAGGGTGAACCGGCGATGAACCGGCCAAACCGGGGTGAACCGGCGGTCTGAACTGGTCCGAACCGGACTGAACCGGTTCAGCCAAAAAGAGGAGAAAAAGGGAGAAAAAGGGAAAAGGAAAAAGAGAAAAAAATTGGGGAAAATTTCGGTGATGCAATCGAGCTTCGGGTAAGTCGATAAGCGGTCAAATTGACCCGATTTAAATTTGAAATATTTTATTTAATTAAATTTCGACCGAAAAGTTTACCCGAAAATGTAATTAATTGTGTAGCTCGACGATTGGCATCCACCGAGGGCTCGAGACAGCCTCGATTTACGGACTAGCATGGAATCTCGGGTAAGTGACCCCTATTTACGACAATTTTCTTGTTATGCGTGATATTGATTTAATTTTCGCATAAATTGAATTAAATTATGGAAATTTAGATTAATTGTCGTAAATATTAAATTTAGCTATTCGAGAATTAGAACGAGGCCCGATAAATTATTGGTGGGCCCAGTGAGCCCAATAGGCCTCGATAAAGTGAGAATTAAGTGGAAAACGGGCTTAAGGCCGATTAAGGCCCATTAAGGTACAATCGGGCCCAATAGGGGTAAACGGGCCCAATGATTTAAATTAAGCCCATAAAGTATTCAATACAATTAAATTGTATGTTATCTGACCTGAGGAATATTAATACGCAGTTCCGGGCATTGGATTGGAAGCATATCGGACTGCGCGACGAGACAACATTGGAAAAGAAAAGGTCAGACTCGACGAGAATCGAGGTAAGGGAATTCTGCGGACTGCTAGAGGTAACTTTACGCAATTTTAAATTCATACGCAGTCCTTTAAAATTAACTGAAGGGTCTAGAGGTCGAAGAACAATTTTAGTGCCCCGAATGGGCAAAATTACTAAAATACCCTTGTTAAGGGTAGAATCTAAAAATTTAGGAAAAATTGGGAGGAGCAAGGACAAGAGGTTCCTGCTCGTTCTGGAGGTATTTCAACGCATGCATGAGTAGGCTGACTCACTTTTAAAGAAAAATGCATAGCATTGCATATCTTAATTGTTGTGATTTCTGTGAAAACTATTTGGAAATAACCGAGCCGCCTACATGTTTTTATTTACATGTGACGTGCTAGAGCTCAGCTCGCACGATGTTTGATTTGTGTGATGCATGCATTAGTGCTGGAGCGAGAGCTCGCACTAGAGTTTTACATGCATAGGTGCTAGAGTATAACTCGCACCAGATTTCACATGCTTTTGCGTGACACGGTGCTAGAGTCTAACTCGCACCAGATTTTATAAGATTTTCATACAATTTATATACAGAGTGCTGAGCATAGCTCGCACTAGTTTTACTGAATTTGTGGAGTAGCGCTGTCTGCCCTTGGAGTCAGCCAAAAGGCCCAACAGGCTCAAAAGACCTCTTAAGTAGGGTGAGAGTGAGGGATGAGGTTGGCGGCCTTGTGGAGATGTAAAGCGGGCTCTGCCAAGTTTACTTGATTTGATGAGAGTGCTGAGCATCACTCGCACTGATTTTTATGAGAACATACGATGAGTCGTGCTTGGAGCATCGGGTAGACTGTGTGTCACCGATTTAATAGGCTCGCACGTGCGTTTTGAGACATGGCAACGAGTATTGAGTTATGAAAACCTCTGTGGGAAGCAGGCCATTTGGGCTGGAGTACCTAGAGTGATATGGGTCCATGGAGTACGATGTACCGTGCAAGTAGCATGGAGTACGATGTACCGTGGGGTATCTTCGGATACGGTATCTTTGTGATACAGGGTATCTTCGGATACGGTATCTTTGTGATACGGGGTATCTTTGTGATACGGTATCTTTGTGATACGGGGTATCTTTGTGATACGGTATCTTTGTGATACGGGGTATCTTCGGATACGGCATCTTCGGATGCGTGAGATCGGATAAGACTGACGGGTTGGATTGACCCACCTCCCGGGCAGTTCCCGATCAGGGTGAGACCTCGCACACTGGGATCCGTGAAGCTAGAGGGACTCACGAGGACATATTGGCCAGTCCTGGTTATTACCGATATACAGTATTGCCTAGTCTCGTATCTTGTATATATATACGTATGTTTTCGATATCGATGCTTTTGAGAAACTCAATTTCCATGGTTTTGTGTGAGTCAGGATCACCCGAAGGAGGGGTCGAGTCCTGACTTCATTGTGAAATTTTTAAAGAGAAAGAAATGATTTAAAATAATTGCATGTTGAGTTTTCCGTGCAAACTTGATTTACATAACATCATAACTTTCATATCATATGTTTTAAAATGTGTGGAGAAAGGGTGGTTTATGCATGGCACCACGTTCATGTAGGTAGTATGGTTACCTACTTGTTCGTAGGATTGCCTTATTGAGCTTGATGTGCTCACCCCTTTCATTTTCTCCCACAGATAATCTCCAGTTGAAGTCAGGACGACTCAGTACTGCATTCCGGATATCCGCTGCTGCCCATCAACATAAGGTATTATATACACTTGTACATATTGTATCTACATAAGCATAGCACAGTAACATGTTTGTAAGTAACTTTAGGGGATGTATAAATAATATAAACAATTATAAATGACTGGAGAATAAATAAGTTAGATGGTAATTGAATGGTGGGACTGGCATTGACGCACAGCCCAATTTTTAGTGGAGTGTTGGTCACGATTCGAGAACAGGTAAGAATTTAAGTAAGGAAATAAATAAAACGCGAAAAATTCACTCTGATTTTTGGGTAGTTTGGGTCGTGACATATAAAGGTGGTATCAGAGCACAATTGGTCTGATGTGTGTCAGTGTCAGTAATTAGGAAATTACATCCCCGTGTTACTGTGCTTAGTTAGATACAATAGTGTATATCGAGATGGGCTTGACTAAGAAATGGTTGAGAATACAGGAATGCTTAATATGAGTCGCGTTAGATGAGATAGTGCACGAGGCAGAGGTCATAGAGATAGACCTGAGTTTGCCAAGTCGTGCTGAGTTTGACTATGAGAATCAGTATGAGATTGGAATAGAGGTTAATGTTAAGCATGCCTCACAGAGTCCGACAGAGATCGGACAGTATTGAGAGACGCTTCGCGAGATTGGAGCGGAGTGTGGAGATTATTTTGAGGAGCAAATTGCTCAGAGTATACATAAGATCAGAGGGCGCAGCGGAGCATTGGTAGAAGTCCGCTCGACCCATCTTGAGAGTTGATTTGAGAAATATTTTGAATGTATTCCGGTTACAGGATATCCCGGACATGATTTAAAGGAAATTTCGAATTAAAGTCCTTACTCTGACCCAGAGGATTTAATTTATTGACGAGTATGGAGACTCGGTTATATTCTGGGCAGATATTACCTCGACACTATGAAAAGTGACAGTCGAGATGTCTAAAAGTTTATGGAAGGGCTCAACTTTTCAATTTGAGTCTAATTGGCCCGCGAGATATTACCTATACCGAGGCAGTGCGCAGATTTACAGTTGGATAAATAAAAATATGAATTGCACGCCTCTGAGATTCGGAAAGGTAGTAAAGGCTGAAATAGAGACAGAAAAGAAAATCGAGAAATGATAGAGATGTTGAAATGGGGAAATGATATTTGGTAAAAGATTAGATTTGACGAGTTATGGAGTAAGATAATTGGTAAGACCCCAGTGCATCTAATTTTGGCACTCTTGGGGGCATTGTGATTGGAGGACCCCGACCTGCTATGAAGTAGAGTAGCAGTGTGATTACTGTAAGATGTGTGGTGGACACCATAGAAGGAGGGTCTACACTGTATTGATGAAAATGGCCGTTAAGTGTGATAAGACGGACCATTGATTTTGATCGCACAGAGTTGGGCGAGATCGCCCCACGGAAAAGTAAAGAGACAGAGAATATAGCTGCAACGAAAAGGCAAGCCATAGCCGAAAGGAAGAAAGTAGGCTGTTGGACGAAGGCGAGAGGATGTTTTGGACCAGGACACTATTGATGTTTCATGGATGTGGTGTAAGATACCACACTTATTATGAATAATAAAGTACATATGTTTATTGATCCTGGTGCCACATATTTATTCATACTGCCTTCATTCACATATAAGTGAGTAAAAGGCATGAACGCCTACATCATTGGGCAATACTGATAAATGAGTACCCCAATAGAGGAGGAAATAGCCGTTAAGATAAGAAAAGGAAATGACGCAGGTTAGTACCTGAAAACGTAAGCGGTTGAGAAGGATCTTAGACGCTTATGCGTAAATAAGTCAAGGATTGGAATTGTAATCAGCAGTATCGGTGATATGCCTGGTGTAGTTAAAGTCTAGGGCGATTTATAAGCAATAATGGGAAATTGCTTTTACAGATGGTTGCTGCGAGTTCAAAAAGGATATACCTAGTTGACACATTTAACTAAGAAAACGTGGTCTTGGAAGGAGATGGTAAATAAGATGATAGATGTGACATGGATCTCGGTGTAGAGAAGTATGAATTGACCACCGTGATTAATTTCACCATACCCAACAGCTCAAGAGGTTCTCAGTGAGTATGGATACCTCGAAATAATGAATGAGCTGTGTATTGATGTATAACGGGAAGATAGTCAAGTATGGAGTCAGACAACTCCTTGATCATGAAATAAACTATCTGACCCATGATTTAAAGTTGGCAACAGTAGTTGTACCGATAATATAGTACTATTAAGTACATGGTGAGAAATTGTGGATATGCACTGATCATAAAGCCCGAGTATCTGTTTTCACAGAAAGAGGTGTACATGAGAATACGTAGTGGGTTAGAGCTTCTAAGAAATTTTGATTGGAAAAATTGTACCACCCAAGGAAAGGCTGATGCTTTGAGCAGAAAGAGCCTCGGAATGGTATTACGTTATGATGGTCAGGGAGCGTGAGCTGCTAGATGCAGTTGTGAGCCTCAGTATTGATGTGATCCCTTCTGATGATGACAGTGATTGTGTGACAGCTAGCCTGATGATTAGAACCGGATGAGAGTGCCCGGATTTGCCAGGCTTAGCGTGATGATCGACCGGATGTCGATAGTTTGGGTCTGATTCAGAAGGGTACAGTGATAGAGTTCACAGTGGGTGATGATGAGTTACTGAGGATTCAGAGACAGTATGAGTGCTCCTCAGGACCACAGTTGATGAGATAGTAATGTTTTCAGAAGCTCACTCTTCGAGATATACAGTGCATACGAAAAGTAATGATTATATATTGAAATCTCGAAAAGGGTATTGGTGGTCAGATGTGGAAAGAGACATGGTAGAGATTGTGGAAAAGTGCCTAGTATGTTAGCAGAATAAGGTAGAGTATTAAAAGTCTGCAGGGTTATTGCAGTCTCTACCTATATCGACATGGCACGAAAATGAGAGCAAGTCTCCATGAATTTTATGATGGGTTACAGAGAACCCAGGTGAATTACGAGGCTATTTGAATGATAGTCGATAGAGTGACTAAGTCCACCCACCTTCTAGTTATGAACTCCCCAGATACTCAGAGTGTGTATGAGGATTTATGCGTAAGGCAGATTGTGGAACATTAAGTAGCGTTCCAGTGAGCATGGTATCATATAGGGATTCCCGCTTCACTTCCTACCTCTGGGAATATTGTTAGGAAGCTATGGGAACCCGACTGAGTATTAGCACAGCTTTCCATCCTCAGACAGATGGTCAGTCAGAGAAGACTGTACAAGTTCTGGAGGATCCGATGAAAGCGTGTGCCATTGATTTTATAAGCTCCTGGAATGATCAGTTGATTTCTAATTGAAGTTGCCAATAACGATAGTTGGCAGTTGAGTATCGGGATAACAAGATATGAGGCAGTGTATGGCTGTAGGGGTTGTTCCCCAAATTGGATAAGAAAAAGTGGGTGACAGAACAGAATTAATTTTGACTTTGGATGATAAGTCTCTGAGGATGTTTAGTTAAGGTTGAGAGATTAAGAACACCTCAGAGCAGATAGATAAGTATTGGAATTCACCATTGGTGAATAAATATGGTTGAAAGTTACTTGTCCTAAGAGAATAAGGACATAGCGAACTTTTGGAAGAAAGTAAATTGAGTTGTGCTGGATGGAATATTTTGAGAGATTAGACAAGTGGGAGATAAGACCTGTAGGTTGGTGTTATCACTTGAATTAACAGGCACCCACAGTGTGTCTCAGCTTTTGATGCTTTGGGAATACTATCCAGATCCAGCATAGGTGATCGATATGAACTCCAAAAATTCAATTTAATGGAAATACAAGTATATTGAAGAAGTTGATTCGGGCATTAAACAGGAAAGAGAAAGTATTGAGGTTTAAGAAGATCTCCCTAATTAAAGTCCTTTGGTAGTAATACACTCCGGAGAAGGTCACACAAGAATTTGAGAGTATGATACGATAGATATACCCGGAGTTGTATATGGACTCATATGAATTGGTTCTAATTTGGAGGACCAAATTCTTTAAGTGGGGGAGAGTTGTAAGACCCGAATTTAATTAAAATATGAAATGAATGAGTTTTCGTGAAAGGAAGTCGGGTTAAATTAATCCCGAATATGTGTAAGGGCAAAATGGTCAAAAGACCAAAGGTCGGTATAATTTCGATAAGAAAAATTTAATTAAAATATGGATTTAAGAAATCTTGGTCAATAAAAGTGAAATAAATTTATTTTGGGTTAAATTGATCAAGATATTAATTTATTGGAATTAATCGGGATTAATCGAGATTTTTAGTTCGAAAAAATAATCCCGAAAATAATCGAAAAATATATCGAAAAGTCACCCGGGACAATATCCCAAAAATACGGGGAAATTATACCCGAAAAAGAGGTTAAAATATAATAAATAAATTAAATAAAATTAAATTGATAAATTTAGAATTTAATAATAATTTTAAGGGATATTTGGATATTTTTAGTGTATTTTAATGAATAAAATAAATTGTTAAATAATAATGATAATTCAAAAAAAAAAAAGAGGGTCGGGGAGAGAGAAAGAAAGAAACAGAAAAAGAAACGAAAAAACGAAAAGGGGGCAGCCGACCGAGGAAGGCCCGACGAGCCACCGGCGGTCGATGGTCCCAGCTGATGGTCGGAACACGTAGAGCGAAGCCCGGCGGTTCCAACAGTACCGGCGGTGCAGCTTATCGACGCCGAAATCCGGCGAAAAACGGAGGAGAAGGCCGCGGGAAAGAGAAGGCCACCGGCGGCGAACGGCGGCGATTCAGGTGGAACCAAGGCCCGATTTCGAAAGCCCAGGCGACGGCGGTCCTTTCTGCACCGGTAGCAGCCGGCAAAACGGTCGGAATCGCCGGTGACGGCCAAAAGAGGGAAACGGGTCCGACGGCGAAGAGGAGAACAGCCGGACCGGCGGCATTCCGGCGACGTTGAGGCGAACCGAGGCCAGATTCGAGCTGCGGACGGCCTTGCGGAGCGATTGGCGGTGGAAGCCGGTGGAGAACCGGTCGAAAAAGGGGTGAACCGGCGGTGAACCGGCCAAACCGGGGTGAACCGGCGGTCTGAACCGGTCCGAACCGGACTGAACCGGTTCAGCCAAAAAGAGGAGAAAAAGGGAGAAAAAGGGAAAAGGAAAAAGAGAAAAAAATTGGGGAAAATTTTAGTGATGCAATCGAGCTTCGGGTAAGTCGATAAGCGGTCAAATTGACCCGATTTAAATTTGAAATATTTTATTTAATTAAATTTCGACCGAAAAGTTTACCCGAAAATGTAATTAATTGTGTAGCTCGACGATTGGCATCCACCGAGGGCTCGAGACAGCCTCGATTTAAAGACTAGCATGGAATCTCGGGTAAGTGACCCCTATTTACGACAATTTTCTCGTTATGCGTGATATTGATTTAATTTCCGCATAAATTGAATTAAATTATGGAAATTTAGATTAATTGTCGTAAATATTAAATTTAGCTATTCGAGAATTAGAACGAGGCCCGATAAATTATTGGTGGGCCCAGTGAGCCCAATAGGCCTCGATAAAGTGAGAATTAAGTGGAAAACGGGCTTAAGGCCGATTAAGGCCCATTAAGGTGCAATCGGGCCCAATAGGGGTAAACGGGCCCAATGATTTAAATTAACCCATAAAGTATTCAATACAATTAAATTGTATGTTATCTGACCTGAGGAATATTAATACGCAGTTCCGGGCATTGGATTGGAAGCATATCGGACTGCGCGACGAGACAACATTGGAAAAGAAAAGGTCAGACTCGACGAGAATCGAGGTAAGGGAATTCTGCGGACTGCTAGAGGTAACTTTACGCAATTTTAAATTCATACGCAGTCCTTTAAAATTAACTGAAGGGTCTAGAGGTCGAAGAACAATTTTAGTGCCCCGAATGGGCAAAATTACTAAAATACCCTTGTTAAGGGTAGAATCTAAAAATTTAGGAAAAATTGGGAGGAGCAAGGACAAGAGGTTCCTGCTCGTTCTGGAGGTATTTCAACGCATGCATGAGTAGGCTGGCTCACTTTTAAAGAAAAATGCATAGCATTGCATATCTTAATTGTTGTGATTTCTGTGAAAACTATTTGGAAATAACCGAGCCGCCTACATGTTTTTATTTACATGTGACGTGCTAGAGCTCAGCTCGCACGATGTTTGATTTGTGTGATGCATGCATTAGTGCTGGAGCGAGAGCTCGCACTAGAGTTTTACATGCATAGGTGCTAGAGTATAACTCGCACCAGATTTCACATGCTTTTGCGTGACACGGTGCTAGAGTCTAACTCGCACCAGATTTTATAAGATTTTCATACAATTTATATACAGAGTGCTGAGCATAGCTCGCACTAGTTTTACTGGATTTGTGGAGTAGCGCTGTCTGCCCTTGGAGTCAGCCAAAAGGCCCAACAGGCTCAAAAGACCTCTTAAGTAGGGTGAGAGTGAGGGATGAGGTTGGCGGCCTTGTGGAGATGTAAAGCGGGCTCTGCCAAGTTTACTTGATTTGATGAGAGTGTTGAGCATCACTCGCACTGATTTTTATGAGAACATACGATGAGTCGTGCTTGGAGCATCGGGTAGACTGTGTGTCACCGATTTAATAGGCTCGCACGTGCGTTTTGAGACATGGCAACGAGTATTGAGTTATGAAAACCTCTGTGGGAAGCAGGCCATTTGGGCTGGAGTACCTAGAGTGATATGGGTCCATGGAGTACGATGTACCGTGCAAGTAGCATGGAGTACGATGTACCGTGGGGTATCTTCGGATACGGTATCTTTGTGATACAGGGTATCTTCGGATACGGTATCTTTGTGATACGGGGTATCTTTGTGATACGGTATCTTTGTGATACGGGGTATCTTTGTGATACGGTATCTTTGTGATACGGGGTATCTTCGGATACGGCATCTTCGGATGCGTGAGATCGGCTAAGACTGACGGGTTGGATTGACCCACCTCCCGGGCAGTTCCCGATCAGGGTGAGACCTCGCACACTGGGATCCGTGAAGCTAGAGGGACTCACGAGGACATATTGGCCAGTCCTGGTTATTACCGATATACAGTATTGCCTAGTCTCGTATCTTGTATATATATATACGTATGTTTTCGATATCGATGCTTTTGAGAAACTCAATTTCCATGGTTTTGTGTGAGTCAGGATCACCCGAAGGAGGGGTCGAGTCCTGACTTCATTGTGAAATTTTTAAAGAGAAAGAAATGATTTAAAATAATTGCATGTTGAGTTTTCCGTGCAAACTTGATTTACATAACATCATAACTTTCATATCATATGTTTTAAAATGTGTGGAGAAAGGGTGGTTTATGCATGGCACCACGTTCATGTAGGTAGTATGGTTACCTACTTGTTCGTAGGATTGCCTTACTGAGCTTGATGTGCTCACCCCTTTCATTTTCTCCCACAGATAATCTCCAGTTGAAGTCACGACGACTCAGTACTGCATTCCGGATATCCGCTGCTGCCCATCAACATAAGGTATTATATACACTTGTACATATTGTATCTACATAAGCATAGCACAGTAACATGTTTGTAAGTAACTTTAGGGGATGTATAAATAATATAAACAATTATAAATGACTGGAGAATAAATAAGTTAGATGGTAATTGAATGGTGGGACTGGCATTGACGCACAGCCCAATTTTTAGTGGAGTGTTGGTCACGATTCGAGAATAGGTAAGAATTTAAGTAAGGAAATAAATAAAACGCGAAAAATTCACTCTGATTTTTGGGTAGTTTGGGTCGTGACAAGAAAAATCAATGGTTCGCCAGTGTTTGATGGGTAAGGTGGAAAATTGTTCATCAAATCTTTTTCGTTTAGTCGAGGTTTGAAAACAACGGCTAAACATTGTGGCTTGTGTGTTTGCAGGAAGTTATCGTGTGCTTCAATTTGCTAGAGTCTTAGTACGAGGCATGGCGATTTAGTGAGAGATTTTCAATTAGACAATATCTTAAAGCCATCTAGATTCTAAACAGAGAATATCTTAAGGCAATCTAGATTATGAACTCCCTAAGACTAAAAACAGTAAAGGATTCACTAACTCTAACACCTAAGATAGGATGAACAGATCGATCTATGGAACAGTAAAGATTTTTGAAAACCAAAATGTAGGGTCAAAAATTGATGAGAAATAAGATTAGTGGTGGAAAACTTACCAACGGAATGATTCTGAGGACGAGAGACATGGAGAACTAGAAGTGATTTCCTTAAGGTTTTGGGAGATTTGGGATTTTGGGTTTCTGATTTGGGAATTTTTAAGACGGTTTATATAGCCCAGGGTTAATGAGATCAATCTGTCGAGTGACTAGATTGATCTCTCTTTCCCAGAAACCTAAGGGGATCGATCTTCTTAGAACTAGAGATCGATCTCTATTTTCCCGAGACTTTAAGGAGATCGATCTGTTAGATTGACCAGATCGATATGAGTTATACAGAGGCTTAAGGAGATCGATATCAAATAAATAGAAGATCGATCTTATAATTACAGAACCTTAAGGGGTAGATTTTAAATATTAGAAGATCGATCTCCTAGTCATGACCCAGTTTCTATAAGCTATTCAGAGTAAGCCAAATCGATTTATAATGAACAAAGATCGATCTTTCTCATAAATTTGCCCAGAAAGCATTTGAAAAACTTGGTGAAAAAGAGTTTGATAAAGCAATTATAAGTCAAACACATCAAGGAGCATTCATTAAACCTAATTCACCTCTAAGAACACAAAATCTTTCTCTGTAAGGGGTTTGGTGAAAATATCAGCTACTTGATGCATTGTATCAATATATCTAGAAATATATCCCCTTTTTGCACATGATCCCTAAGAAAATGATGTCTAATTTCAATATGTTTAGTTCTAGAGTGTTGAATTGGATTTTTGGATAGATTTATTGCACTTGTATTATCACACTAAATTGATACTTGGTTCATGTCTATACCATAATCTCTCATTTGTTGCTTAATCCATAACACTTGAGCACTACAACTACCAGCTGCTATGTATTCTGCCTCAGTTGTGGATTGTGCTACACTATTTTGTTTCTTAGAGAACCATGATATTAATCTATTCCCTAAAAATTGGCAGGTTCCTGAAGTGCTTTTTCTATCTATTTTGCATCCTCCAAAATCTGCATCAGAATAAGTATGAAGAGCAAAAGTAAAATCTCTAGGGTACCATAGTCATATTAAAGATGTGTCTTTAAGATACCTAAAAATTCTTTTTGTAGCTAGTAAGTGTGATTCTCTAGGTGAGGATTGAAATTTAGCAAATAAACACACATTAAACATAATATCAGGTCTACTTACAGTAAGATAAAGCAATGAGTCAATCATAGACCTATATAGCTTAGTGTCTACACACTTACCACTTTCATCCTTATCAAGCTTTATGTTAGTGCCCATTGGAGTTGCTTGAAGTTTGCAATTATCCATTCCAAATCTTTTGAGCAATTCATTTGTGTACTTAGCTTGATTGATAAAAATCCCATCCTTAGTTTGTTTTACTTGAAGTCCCAAGAAGTAGGTGAGCTCTCCCATCATACTCATTTCAAATTCACCTTACATAATCTTAGCAAACTCTTGACGTATGGATTCATTAGTTGATCCAAAAATGATATCATCTACGTAAGCTTGAATAACTAGTAAATCTTTATTCTGATTTTTTATAAACAATGTTGTGTCTACTTTTCCTCTTGAAAAACCCTTTTCTATTAAGAACTTTGAAAGTGTCTCATACCAAACTCTAGGAGCTTGTTTCAAACCATAAAGTGCCTTAAAAAGTTTGTAAACATGTTTAGGAAAATCTAGACTTTCAAAATCGGGAGATAAACTTCCTCATTTATATATCCATTCAGAAATGCACTTTTCATATCCATTTGATATACTTGAAATTTTTGTAGCATGCAACAGCAAGTAGCATCCTTATTGCTTCTAATCTTGCTACCGGTTCATAGGTTTCATCATAGTCTATCCCTTCCTCTTGCCTATAACCTTGTGCTACCAACCTAGCCTTGTTTCTTATGATCACACTATTTTCATCCATCTTATTCTTGAAGATCCATTTAGTTCCAATTATAGGATAATCACTAGGTCTAGGAACTAAATTCCACACTTTACTTCTCTCAAATTGATTTAGTTCCTCTTGCATAGCTAGTAGCCAATTGTTATCTTCTAGGGCTTCATTCATATTTTTGGGTTCAATTTGAGATATAAAGGCTATATATTGGCATACATTTCTAAGTGAGGACCTTGTTCTAACTCGTAGATTTGGATCACCTATAATGTCACAATCTTTGACATAACCTAGTTCTCTTAGTGCTCTAGGTTCTTTTTCTAGCATTTCTAGTTCTTCTTCATCCTCTTCCTTTTTATTAATGTCAAGATTTTCTTATATGTTATCTTCTATCCTTGAGGATTCCTTCAAAATCTCATCAAATATTTCTAATCCTCATCATTGTTATGAACTTTAGATGCATCATTTGATTCATCAAATATTACATGTATTGACTCTTCTACCATCAATGTTCTTTTGTTGTACACTCTATATTCTTTTGAATTTAAAGAATAATCTAAAAAGACTCCTTCATCACTTTTAGCATCAAATTTTCCCAAGTTTTCTTTTCCATTATTTAAGACAAAGCATTTACAACTAAAACGATGAAAATAGCTAATATTTGATTTCTTTCCCTTATAAAGCTTTTAAAGAGTTTTCTTCAAAATTGGTCCAATCATTACTCTATTTATAATGTAGCATGAGGTAATAATGGCTTCAGCCCAAAAATACTTAGGTAGATTATTTTCACATAACATTGTTCTAGTCATTTCTTCTAATGTTCTATTTCTTCTCTCCACTACCCCATTTTGTTGTGGTGTCCTAGGGGCTGAAACGTTATGACTAATCCCTTAATCATTGCAATATTCATCAAAACCAATATTTTCAAATTCCTTGCCATGATCACTTCTAATACTAGTTATAGTATAACCTTTTTTTCATTTTGGGCTAATTTTGAATAGGTAACAAATTTTTCTAAAGCTTCATTTTTAACTCTTAAGAAAAACACCAATGTAAATCTAGTATAATCATCTACCATGACAAACCCATAATGTTTACCACCAAGACTTGTAGTTCTAATTGGGCCAAACAGGTCTAGGTGTAGTAATTGAAGTGGTCTAGAAGTTGACACACAATTTTTAGGTTTAAAGGTTATTCTTTTATGTTTTCCCTTAATACATGCTTCACATATCTTGTCATTTTCATATGATACCTTAGGTAGACCAACTACAAGATCTCTTTTTGCTAGCTTAGATAATGTGTGCATGCTTGCATGTCCTAGTCTTATATGCCACAACGAAGGTTCTTTTTCCTTAGCTACCATTAAACAAATATTTTCACTACTTAGTTCATTCAATTGTACTATATAAATATTTCCTTTTTATATCATAAGAATGCTACTTTATTAGTTTTAGCATCTACAACATGACACTTCAAAGAATAAAAAATTACTTTGTAACATTTGTCATAAAGTTGGCTAATACTAAGTAGATTATGTTTTAAGCCTCTAACATACAAAACATTATCTATGGAGAAGGAATCATTACTAATAGCACCACTTCCTTCAATTTGGCCTTTGGAGTTGTCCCCAAAAGTGACTTCTCCGCCCACCTTTGATTTGAATGAGTTAAAGTGGCTTTGGACTCCCGTCATATGTCTTGAGCATCCACTATAAAGATACCATGCTTTCTTTGATTTAGCCTTCAAGCAATGCTCAAGATTCTACAAATGTCATTAAACCCTTGTTTTAGGTGCCCAAATTTTCTTTGGTCTTTTAAAGTTAGTAGATAAAGGTTTTGATCCTTTGGGAATCCATTTCAATATCAAATCAATGTCTTTAGAATTTAAAACATTCTTGGGCACCAAAACCTTTCTAACTATTTTTCCTCTAAATATGGTTATTTTCATATTGCATTTATATGATGTATGTCCTCTTTTATTACAATGTGAGCAAGTAGTAGAAGACTCATGCATATTCTTTCTAGCTAAGAAACTTTTTAGATGAGTTTCTTTATTTTTGTCATCATATCCTAACTCATTTCTATCAAAGAATGCTCTTTGTGTCTCTAACATGTGATCTAGCTTTTGTTCACCCATGTAGAATCTTGTAAAAGAATTATGCAAATTACTATTCTTTTCTTTCAAGTCATGGAATTCTAGATTTGCATTTTCTAATTTCTTTTCACATTCTATTTTAGCATTTAAGAGCACTTCATTTTCTTTCTTTAGTTTTGAAATCATCTTTTTATATTTCAAATTCATACATTCAAATTCCATGGCAAGCTCATCAAATACATCTTGTAACTCATCAAAAAAGTAATCAATAGATTTAGAAGTTACCTTCTCATCTTCAAGTGCCATGAAGCATAGATTGGCAATTTCTTCACTTGTATCATCATCGGAGCTGTCACTATCGCTCCAGGTTGCCATCATTGCCTTCTTTTTAAGTTTCCTATCACTTGATTTCTTTAGTAAAGGACAATTAAATTTAATATGACCAGGCGTTTTGCATTCATAGCAAACAATAGAATCTCTATCTTTTCTACTAAACTCTCCTTTGTCTTGTTCTTTCCTATGGATTTTCCTAGAACTGCCATTTTCCCATATTTTCATAAATTTCTTGAACCTTTTTAACAAACATTGCCATTTCTATATCTTCCTCACTACAATCATCCCTTAGTTCTTCATGAGTAGTAGATTTTAGTGCAACTCCTACCTTTTTGGGAATTTCTTCATTTCTTTTGAGTTTCATCTCATAAGTAAGGAGTGACCTAATTAGTTCATCTCGAGATAATGTATGAGGGTCCTTTGATTCCTCAATGGCCGTTACTTTGGCTTCCCAAGTTTTTGGTAAGCTATTTAAAATTTTCTTAACCATTTCTATGTTAGTATAAATCTTTACCAAGGATTTAAGCCCATTTATAATGTCTGTAAATCTAGTGAACATTTCACTAATGAACTCTGCTTCTTTCATTCTAAACAACTCATAGTCATGAGTAAACATTCCTACTTTGGTTTCCTTGACTTGAGTGGTTCCTTCATGAGTTATAGACAGTTTATCCTACACATATTTTGCATTTTCGCATATAGAAACTCTATTGTACTCATTTGGTCCTAAGGCACAAAATAATGTGTGCATTGCCTTAGCATTTAATTTAATAGTTTTTATATCATAATTATCCCACTCATCTTTCTCCTTAGGAAGATCTTTTCCCTCTACTTTCTTAGTTGGGATTTAAGGTCCTTTAACTATAATTCTCCATAGTTCATAATCATTGGCTTGAATAAATAACATCATCCTAGTCTTCCAATAGGCATAATTTTCACCATTGAACATGGGTGGTCTAACCGTAAAATGCCCTTCCCCTACCATATAAGTTGCTACACTAGTTTAAGCCATAGGAGCTTTCTAAACTCTCAGGATTTCACTCCAATATGATCAAGAGTCCAAGCTCTGATACCAATTGTTGGCTCAACCGAGAGGGGGTGAATCGGTTTTTCTAATATATATATGCTAAGTTTAAACTCTTTTTGACAAAATTGTAATTAAACAAATAAATGACAGTAATGAACAATTGAATAATGTGCAGTAAAACAAAATAGATAAGGAAGAAGAATAGCAAACTCAAGAATTTATAGAGGTTCAGTCAAATCGTTTGCATACGTCCTCTCTTCTTGACCTTCTTGTCAAGGATTCTCTTTCACTATCAATGTGATCAATACACTTTCCTTTTCAAGGTTAAGGAATAACCTATCTACCCTTTATACAAATATTGCTATTCAACTCTTACACAATTCTCTCACAGAGGAACTCTCCTCTTTTCTTTTAGACTAAGAGTGAATACAATGAAGAACTCTCTTTAATGGGTAGGATGAATAATTTAAAACTCAAGCTTTCAAAGACAATACAATAAAGAAAATGTTGAAGACAAAATGAATGTTCTTTCAAGAATGTTCAGACTTTTTTTGCTTTTTTCCTTCTCCCCCAAATGTCTTCAATGCTTATTTTTATATAGCCAAATGGTAGGTGAAGCATTTAATGCTTTTTCTCCCATTCAGTTCCATCAGAAATAGCCATTGGAATTCTGCAGAAGTGGTCCAGATCGATCTCCCTTACCTGAGGGGATCGATCTCTTGTTCCTGAACCTGCAACACAGAGTAATTTTACAAAGGGCTGATCGATCTCACACATTGACAGATCGATCTACTTGTTAGCTTTATTCAGGGGAGATCAGTCACATGTTAAAGAGAGGATCGATCTCTGCTTTGAAAATAAAACTCCCGCTCATAGAAGATCGATCTCTTAAACCCATGACATCGATCTTAAAATGTCTCAACCAATAGGAGATCGATCTTACAATACCTTGCGATCGATCTCTATCACGACCACCACCCTCTTCTCGTGAACTTACCTTACTACTTATCACTTACAGTTGGGTTATGAGTCAAATCTAATCCACCTCTCATATAAATTCATTATAATAAATGAAAGAGAATAGAAACTGGAATGTTATAAATATGCGGAAGCGTTTACATAAGTTTCTATTAACTATACATCCATTTCGTACAAAATATTACTAGACTGTGCATTAATTTACAGGATATAAATTTTTTTCTCATCACAAGTAGTGTATACCTCTCTATACTGCTGGATGACTAGAGAACATCGTATCAGAGACGACTGTAGTACTCACTACTGTGTCGTATCTGTGGAGGAGAAATAATGGGGTGAGCATAACACGCTCAGTAAGGAAAATATGCAAGCAGGTAGATAACCACACTATCTGCATGTTAAAATACATATATACTCATTCTTTATAAAACAATATGCATGTTCTTTAAAACAGCTTCCATCATTGCGAAACCATTACTTCGCTAGATGGGTATATGCATATTCACACAGTAGCACACATCTTTACATAGATCATCTTTCAAAACCACACAGGTTTACACAACATAATCTATTCACACAGACCACATATAGAAAATGCTTTATACTTTGTAAATCAATTACATGTTGAGACATAAATCATGGGCTAACATATCCCCAGACACACAGCAAGGGAAGATATCTGTCACCTCACACAGTAGTGACAATATTGTATCACACATATATAGTAGACTTATGAAGACTTATGGCCATAGTCGGATTTCAGGATACACTGATCAGGTGTGCGGGAACCCTACGCTTGGGGAGACGGATCAACCATCCCTTCAGCATCACACAGAATTCACACAGATCCTCACGGCACATTGTACCCTATGGCTAATGCTCACGGTACATCGTGCTCCCGTGGATCCTTATCACTCATTTCCTTGTCTCAAACCACATGCGAGCTCTCGAGGGGAACACACAGTATTATCGAGGCATCAAGCACGGTCTATCCATCACACCTCAATATCATAAATCCTCATGTGAGCTCTCGAATGGAACATACAGTATTATCGAGGCATCAAGCACGGTTTTACTTATCACACAGAAACTCAAGAGACTACGTGCGAGCAACTCATAGTAGAACACATAGCATATCTGAGGCATTGAGCACGAATGCGAGCTCTCGGATGGAACACATAGTATTACCGAGGCATTAAGCATT
The DNA here is from genome assembly GCA_033439115.1 of Firmiana major. Classification (NCBI taxonomy): domain Eukaryota; kingdom Viridiplantae; phylum Streptophyta; class Magnoliopsida; order Malvales; family Malvaceae; genus Firmiana; species Firmiana major. The sequence goes on along the minus strand of CM065914.1, from coordinate 35,898,328 downwards.
GTTATCTCAACACTTTAAAACAAGGGGTCACTGTGAGCATAATCAGAGCAAGATCACTAAGAAGTGCTCTATGGCTCTAACATGATTCCCAAAATCTAGTGCGAGCAGCTCAAGTGGAACACACAGTATTACTCGAGGCATCGAGCACTCTTTTTTTTTTCTCAAAATCCCTTTGGCTGATCAATCTACCGTTGCTTCTCATGCTCTAGCACGATTTCACACAGAAAAGAAATAGAAAGGGCTCAATGTAGAGTCATGAGTGAGAGGGCAAATCTCCCTTCAATCACTCTTTATCAACTTTTTATGCAGTTAAACCGGGAGCCTGTCTATTATCATTCTTTCTTAAAACATTTGCAAAACCTCTTTTCACAATAACCATAGAAGTCATGCAACTCATATCATCGACTTATTCTTATACGTAGTTTTATATAAATATCTATATATTTATTGCATACATTTGCACACAGCAGATAAGAAAACATACATATAGCTATCTCTATAGCTTACATAGTCCCTTACCTTAAAAAATGTGTCTACTGCGAATTCAATTTCTTCGATCTCCTCGGATTACGCAGTCTAATTGGCTCCGGATGTATTCTCGGAAGCCAAATCTTTCCTTGGTGGCACGTAAGTCGAGATCCGCTCGAACTCGTACACGTCGCCTACCATTTTTTCCGCTACACAGCATATATATTTAAACTGGTTAATTTCAGTCTAATATAAATTCAAATTAATTATCCAAAAAATAAATCGACTGATTTTTGACCACATACCAGTCTACTACTGTGTCGGGATAACACTAAATTTTTTTCCAAAATTTTTTTCTCTCTCCTTTGACTGAACCGGTTCGGACCGGTTCAATCCCATTCACACTGAACCAGTCCGAATCGGTTCAGGCTGATTTTGGTCGTTGTCGGCATTTTCGATCGGTTCTTAGCGCGATTCGGCCACCTATCGGCGCGGCTTTGCCTGGGGAACCTTCTTTTGGCATCATCTTGGGTCAATAGGCATAGGATTTCGTCGAATCTCCCTTTCTCTCCCGCGGCTTCAACATCTCCGATCTACCTTTTTCGGCTATTCCACGGCATGTGACGGCGTCCAGTCGCCTCTTAGGTGTCGATCGTCTGTCGCCGGTCTCTTCCCTACGCCCTATCGTCGTCGTTGCTCGTCGGAGGAAGGAAAGGCAAAGGTCGGATTCTCTCGGTCTATTGTTCCTCGCGATTTCAACCTTTTCTCTTTTTTTTCGATTCTCTTTTTTTCAGATTTCTTCTTTCTCTTTTTTTCCTTTTTATACACTGTATTAAATTATAATATAAAAATATCTTATAATATTATTATAATAATAATATAATAATAAAATATCTCTTATTATTATTTATTATTATTATAATATTATTATTTCAATGTATTTTATGTACATTGATATCCACACACACATGTACATATCTATTATTTTTATTTCTTCAAATATATATGTTTTTCATATTTTTATTTTTATTTCTCCAGAAATATATTTATCCCTTATTTCGGAGATAAATTCCCATTGTGGGGTAATTTTTGAGTTATCATTTTCGGACTAACTTCCCTTCTTAGACTCCCTAAATTTTTTCGTTTTGAGTCCATATTTTCAATCGGTTTAACCTAATTTCATTCGGTTTATTTCGAATTTACCCAAACTCTTATTTCAATATTTTAAAACTTATCGACTTTCAATTACGTCCGATAAACTCAAAATTGTATTATTTCTTCCTTATTGATCGATATATCATAATTACATATTCAAATGATATATTTTTAAAGAAATAACACAAAGTTCAGGTCTTACAATCTCTTACTTCTTAGAGATCGATCTTGCAATGCTTGCAAAGCCTGTAAGGCCTCTGCCAGAGTGAGATCGATCTCATTCAACCTTGAGATCTTGCAAGGCCTGTAAGGCCTCTTCCAGAGTGAGATCGATCTCATTTAACCTTCAGATTGATCTTGACACAACTTTTAGGCAATTTCATTGATTTTAAGTTTCCCACCAAAGTTTAGCTTGACAATATTTCTAAGTGAACTTTTATGCAATATGTTTTCAAGATACTCACTTAGAACTAGTTTCTTACAAATGATTTGAATAAGTACATTAATGTTTTGTCATTTCAAAATCCATCATTCAAGGTTAACAGTTGTAGCTAAGAGGGTGAGGAACATTTGATCTTCTGGAGCTAAGCCTAAATCTTTATGTATTTTTTTCTAGAAATTTTCATTCCACCCAGCATTAGAGAAGTCTACTGCCAGAAGCTTAACTTTCCTTTCTTTTGTTTATTTTATTTTCTCTCGGGTTGGAAGATTCCAAATGGCTAAGAATTAAATTATATTTATAGGCAAATGAGGCTTCTAGTGCAAGCCAGAAGGCGGTTATTAAATTAAATGGATTTAATTTGTCACGACCCTCCATGACTTAACCAAAAACCACTACAAATTTTTTTGCATTTTTAACTTACCTTTCCTCTCTTCAATGGTTGGGTTGTGATTCGATGTTAGCTTTCTCGCATACCATATTATCCATTATCATACATACATGTCAATATACTGTTACTGACTGTAATTGTTTTTTATAATACATGTGAGATTCATATAAAAGCTAATAGAAATACATTCCCCATAATATATATCGTATACATCACTGTACTGTTTCTATGTTTAGATACATAACCGTACAAAATATGTATACCTGTCGATCGATAGGAAATAGCAGCAGACAATAGGAATACTATCCCTCAAATGCTCTCACTCTACTGCTGATGCTCTATAGAGAGATGTAAAGAAAGGAGGTGAGCATACAACGCGCTTAGTAAGGAAATCAGGCAAGCAAGTAGACATCTACACTATCTACTCAAAATAATTCTATGCCTTGAAAATATCATTTCCTTAAATTACTTTAAAAGCATGTCTTTAAATATATATATATATACTTGTACAGATTAAATCCCATGTACAGAAATCATGCTTTCTTTCTCAAATGTAGGCATATAGTGCAAAATAATGTATCTTTATAATATCACAATGCCTTTCGATAAATCATGCCATGTATATTTAAATCACAGTAAATATGGCATTTAAATCATTCACAATAATCAGATTCTGACCTATCCCTCAGGTCTATCCCTAAACAAATCAATCAATCAGGTGATATATCATGTGAGACTCTGTGGTGAAATGTAAATAGTATCCTGGAATATGGTCATATCCGATAATGATGATCCCAGGCAACACAGATCTCGGTGTGCGAGGCATCACTGCTGCAATGGGAGGGGGTCAGTCCATCACAACCGCCAGCTATATCCTCCTCAACTCCACAACACCACACGGTACAGTGTACTCAAGCCACTCGCATGGTACAACGAACTCCGTGGACCCTACATCACCGTCGGGGTGCCTGCCATAGGTCTTAGCCCTCAAACCATGGAATATCATACCACATCTCTAAATCCACATGCGAACCTTTCATAGTGTGACACTCAGTCTACACGAGGAAATCAAGCATGGTTTTCAACATGTATTATATATCACATTACAGTGCGCGTTTTTGAGCGCGACTCACAGTCGACACTCCGCTCAAACACTGTTTCACATCACAAACTCAACTCTAGTGCGAGTAAACCTCCAGCAATTAGGTCAATGCATAGTTCATGTTTCAAATCAAGTACGAGCAATAGCTCCAGTACCATGCTATGCACAAAACTCATCAAATCAAGTACGAGCAATAGCTCAAGTACTATGTCATGTATAAATCATGAAGAATCGAGTATGAGCAACACTCTAGCACTCTGTCATGCATCTCATGAAAATTCGAGTACGAGCTAATCACTCCAGCACTCTCTCATGCATAAATCACATAAAACTGAGTACGAGTAATAACTCTAGCACTCTATCATGCATGTCATGGAAATCTAGTGCGAATCGCAATCAAGCACTAATATATGTGGAAAATATATGAAATCAAGTGCGAGCTGTGCTCTAGTACGATTTATCCTCACATAATATGATAGATGGCTCTTTAAAAATGGATGATTTTCAAAATATCAAAATCAGCACTATAAAGTGTGCTTAACTCACATCAACCTTAAAATCACTAGCCCATCTATTTATTTTTCAGCTAAACAGCAGTAAAACACTCAAAATGGTGGTTTCCATGCTTTTTACAACTTTTCACAAAAGTTGACTTTTTTACTAACTAGGGGTAAAATCGTAATTTGCCACTATCGGGTCACAATAATTATTATTCACTTTCGCTGACCCTCAAAATTTTTAAATGAATGTAAAAGTAGACAAAAATACCTACAGGTATCTCTAACTACTCACAAAAGTCCCTTACCTACAATCACTCGAGAAATTTTACTTTCTCAATGGTGCTCGATCTAGCAGTCCGATTTGATCCTCCAATAATTTATGGAGCTGTATATAACCATTTATCAGGTTAATTATATTTTTCCTATTGTATTTCACATTAAATACAGTCCATTTCCCTTAATTGTGCTTGTTTACTCTAAATGGGCCTAAATACTTTAATTGGACCTTAATCCGTATTAAACTCGTTTTTCACGTATTATTTCCCTTCATCAGGGTCTATCGACTCATTGGGCCTATCAATACCCATTGGGCTTTATTCCAAGCTCTTTGGATAGCCTGTATATCATTTACGACAGTTAATTCGAAGTTTCGAATATAATTCACTAAATACGAAATTTAATCTGAAACGCGTAAAATAAATATTAAATACGCAATAATCACATAAATTATCGTAAATGAGCTTTACTTACCCGAGATTAAGCGATGGTACGCAAATCGAAGTTCGATCGGGCTTCCGTTCAAAATTTATCGTCGAACTGCACAATTTTGTATATTTAACTCTGGGTTAATTTCCGATCAAATATAATTTAAATAAATTTATCGAAAATCAGATCAGTCACTTTTGACCTAGTATCGACTTACCCGAAGTCCGGTGTAATCCCAAAAATTTTTTCCTTTTTCCTTTTTCTCTTTCCTTCCTTTTTCTCCTTTTTCCCTTTTTCTCCTTGGCTGAACCGGTCCGGTCCGGTCCAGTTCAGTACAGAAGCTTCTTCACTGAACCGCCGACCGGTTCAGGGCTTCTTTGGTCTTGGTGACGTCGTCCGACCGGTTCTTCGATCGATTCCACCGTCGTTCGGCACGTCTCGGCCTGGGGATCTCTCGGCTGGCCTCGATCAGACCCAATCACCACCTGTGGCCACCGAATTCCACTTCTCCTCTCCGCAGCTATTCCTCCTCCAATCTACTCTCTCTGACACCAGTGGGACGCGTCGTCGGTACCAGAGGGATCGTGGGGTCGCTGGTGTCATTTTTCGACCCTTCGCTAGTCGCTGGGTCGCCAGTGGTGGCCGTCCGATGGTCAATCCCTCAATCTCGGCTTGCATCGGTTTCGCGTGGGTTCCTTCCTTCTCTTTTTGCTTTTTTTTTCCAGATTTCTATTTCTATTTTTTTTCATTTTTTTCTTTTATTTATAATTGATTTTTATTATTATTTTAATCATTAAAATTAAAATAAAATCCCAAAAAAATCTCAAAAATTCAGATTAAATTCATTTAATCCGTAAATAAATTTATCAGTCCGATTTTATCTTTTCGGTATATTTTTCTAATATTTTTGGGCTCATTTTTCGAGGTAAAAATTTTGATAAATTCTAATAAATTTATATCTTGATCAATTGGACTCGAAATTAAATATTTTCCTCGATTTTGATCAAGATTCCTCAATTTCATATTTTTAATGAAATTATCTGATCGAAATTATATCGAAGTTCAGTCATTTGACCATTTTACCCCTGCACTCATTCGGGATTCAACTTAACCCTTATCTCGCTGTTATGTAGCTTACATGCATTTTTAATTTCTTAAATAGTCGATTGCATGATAGTAAATACTCTTCTATGATTCAACTATGAAATAAAGTGTTCATACACATAGGAATCATAAGGAACAAGATACATAAAATACGGGTCTGACAATCCTCCCCTACTTAAAAAATTTGGTCCTCCAAATTAGAACCAAATCAGTCATCAAATAGATGAGGGTGCTTCGCTCGCATCAGACTCTCCAGCTCCCAAGTAGCCTCCTCTGAAGTATGATGTTGCCAGAGAATCTTCACTAATCCGATAGTCTTCGATCTCAATACCTCTCCTTCCTCTCCAATATCTGAATCAGTCTCTCAACATATGGCATGTCCTCTCGGAGCTCCAAAGGCTCGTAACTAATCACATGTGCCGGATCCGGGTGGTACTTTCGAAGCATCGATATGTGGAAGACATTATGGACACCTAATAAGTCTGGTGGCAATGCCAACCTATAAGCCTTATCTCCCACTCGATCAAGTATTTCAAAGGGTCCAATATAGCGAGGATTTAGCTTTCCTCTCTTCCCAAATCTCGCTATGCCCTTGGAAGGAGAAACTTTCAGAAACACGGATTCACCAACTGCAAACTCTAGTGGCCTTCTTCTCATGTTAGCATAACTCTTCTGTTTACTCTGAGCTATCCTCAGTCTCTCTACAATCAAGTGGACGTCCTCAGATGCTTGTGCAACCATGTCAGGAGCGAAAATCTTACGGTCACCCACTTCTTCTCATCCAATAGGGAAACGACATCTACGGCCATATAAAGCCTCATACGTTGCCATCCCGATACTCGAATGATAACTGTTATTGTAGGCGAACTCGGCTAGTGGTAAGTGGTCATCCCAGGAGCCTCTAAAATCTAGCACACATGCTCTCAACATATCCTCCAGGGTCTATATAGTCCTCTCTGACTGACCATCTGTCTGAGGATGGAAAGCGGTGCTCAAACTCAACTGGGTTCCCATGGCTTCCTGAAAATGTTTCCAAAAGTGGGAAGTGAAGTGAGAATCCCTATTAGAGACTACGCTCACTGGTAAACCATGTAACCTCGCGAACATACAAGTCTGCTAATGAACTCAGAGTATCAGTCGCTCTCATAGCTAGGAAGTGGGTTGACTTCGTCAGTCTGTCGACGATCACCCATATAGCATCGTGATTCCTACGGGTTCTCGGTAAACCCATCACGAAATCCATAGTGATATGCTCTCATTTTCATGTTGGTATAGGTAAAGGCTGCAATAACCCTACAAGTTTCTGATGCTCTACCTTCACCTGCTGACACACGAGACACTTTGCCACAAAATCTGCTACATCTCTCTTCATATCTGACCACCAGTATACCTTCTGGAGGTTCTGATACATCTTGTTACTCCCCGGATGTAACGTATACCTCGACGAATGAGTTTTCGCCAATATCAATCTCCTGATTCCTGGATCCTCGGGAACACACAATCTGCCTTTGAACCTCAGTAGTCCATCAGAATTCAACTCAAAATCAGTCATTGTGCCCTTCTGCATCTGACCACTCACATCCATACAAAACGGATCAGTCTGTTGAGCCACTCTGATCCTGTCCAACAGATCCGGCTCCAAGCGTAGACTAGCTATTACATAGCCTGTATCCATGTTAGAAGGCACAACTCCCAAACTGAGACTAGCAAACTGCTCTAGCAAATCATGCTCCCTAACCATCATATACGATACCATTGATGAGCCCTAAGGGTATTATCCGCAAGTGCACGGGTCGTACAAGTAATAATGAGATTTGAGTCCCATGTTATCGTCCCGCAGAGAAGTTGACTAGCCTAATTAAGTATCGGTTAATCTTACCCTAAGTATATTCTAGCAAATTATGAGATTAAGGTGGGTGATCTACTAATCGATAATTGAAAATACCGAAAGTAATAAAATAATAAAACAATAAAATAAAGTAAATAAAACCGAGCAAAATTACTTACAGTGCTCAACGCAATTAAAATAAAAAACCTACAAAAGAAATTAAAACAGTTAAAGCTAATTAACGCAATTAAAATAAAATGCAAATATGGAAATAATAAAGCAGGACTAATTAAACTAAAATTAAACTAACCTAAAAATGCATGTAATTAAACTAATAAAAATTGCAAATTGAACTAACCTAAAATCTAATTAAAAATGCATGAAAAACATTTAATCTAGATTAATTCTAAATGCCACTTATAAAGCACTAAACTAAATTAAAATCCTAAAACATTTAATTAACTACTAACTAAACATTAACACTACAAATTAAATTAACATACAAAAAATACTTAAACTAACCTAGCATTATAATTGATTAAACTAAATAACTAACAACTAACACATGCATGAAAATGGATTAATCACTAAAGTGAGCCAGCCAAACAAAGCCTTAGCATTTTTAAACCATTCCCTCCAAATACTGTTCATGCATCATTTTTTCCTTTTGTTTTCCAGGTAAGGCTCGGTTGTCCTCTGGTCCGCTGCTTTTGCCTGCTGTTCGGCCAACTGGTCCGCTGCACTCTGCTTGCTTCACGGGTTGCTGCTGCCTCGGTTTCTGGTTCCCAACTGCCTTGCTCGGTTTCGTGCTGCCCCAAGTGCTCACGGGTTCCAGTCCATTCCAGCTGCATTTCCAGGTAATGCTCGGTTCTCCTCTGGTCCGCTGCGTCCTGCTGCTTCCTGCTGTTTGCTGCTCCAGTTCTGCACTCGACTGCTGGTTCTGCCTTGGTGTGCCTCGGTTCCAGCTACCTAGTCTGTTCTGCAACTGCTGCTGTTCCAGGAAGGATTCTGCTCCTGCTGTTTCACGTTATCGGTTCTGCAGTCCCCTCGGGTTGTGTCTCGGTTCCAGCAAAGCATTTTCGAAAACCCACAGCAAAGCAGACCAGCAAACATTAGTGAAATGCAAGCTTTCATTAATAAACAGCACTTAAAATGACTGAACTAGAAACTAAATCAATTAAAGAAGATGAACAGTAATAATTTCACAAAACAGAACAAAACAGAGGAGAGCTCTCGGTTAGCTTGCTGCAGCTGTCCTCTCGGATTGCTTGCTGCTGCTGTCCTCTCGGGTTTCCTTCTTGGCTCATGAGAGCAGCTCAGCTCACCACAACCTTGAGACATGGAACCTTGGATCACAGCAAACCGAGAGCTTACATTGAACAATTATAAAACAAAATTAAAACTTGAAGAAGAAGGAAAACCGTGAGCTTGTTAATGAAAATTATAAACCTCCATTTAACACTTCACAAAATAAGACATCCCGGAATGGATTGTTACAAACCGAAAAGAAGAAATGCATCAATAAAAGAGCTGATTGAGTATCAAACCGAGAAGTATTCATAAAAGACAACAAATGAAGATGAACATGAACACTAACATAAAAATTGGATTCGGGAAGAGCTTCTAAAAATAAAAACTAATCTAATCTAACTAAGCTACTCTAACTACCTCTACACTAACACTACTCCTACTCCTAAAATTACATGATTTTTCAATTGCCACCATGCTCTATTTATACACAAACATAGGGGTACAATGGTAAATTGTCATCCTAGATGAGTTGGCATTATTTGGTCACTTGTCTTCCTTTGATTTGCTGCAGAGTAGATATTTCCACGTCATCAGTCTTTTTGTCCAATTAGCTGTGCGATGTGGCCCGGCGTGTGCCTTCTAGAATATTCGCTCGGTGTCTGTTGATCTTATCGTTTTAGAGCAAATAAAATATCGACACCAGGCATCACGCGTGTCCAAACAACTGGTGACTCGGTCTGTAAATTGGAAGTGGTTCAGTCTCTTTTAGCCCGTTTTCAGCACAAGTTCGTCTGAAACGACTGAATTTCATCTGGATTTAATTTATCTGCACATTAGAGAAATTTAATTAAATACAGGGGATTATTAACGAAATAATATGGGGATTAATTAAATAATTAGGAATTTAAGCACAAATAATTCTATAAAAAATAGAATTATCACACCCCCAAACTTGAGCTTTTGCTTGTCCTCAAGCAAAACAAAACAATAGTAGGAATCAACAAGTACAAAACATAACAGTTTCCCCAATTTTATCCTCAAAGATAAAGTACAAACTATGATCTAAAAGAATCACAATTACAAGTCAAACACTCAGAATCATCCAATCATAAGTCCTAACCCAAATTGGACTCCTCGTGTGTGTGTGAAAAATGTCAAAGCCACTTCAAAGTACAATATTCGGATCAGATTATGCAAGCACAGTGAATGCAAAGTCAATGACATGTGATCATTCCCATAAGTTTGCTTTTCACTAATCTCTCCACTAATGTAGTCACACTTAACCAAAGATTAATAGGACTTCATTAAGCTTGTAATGTCAGGCTGGGGTTAAGGTATGATAAAGTCGATTTAGGTTTAATTACCCCTTAACATGCATTACTTCTAGGATCTTTAATGTAAGAGCTCATTTATTTCCCCCAAACTTATTTCACTGACCATTTTATTCTATTTTTGTATTTTCTTCTTTCTTCTTTTCTTTTTCTTTTTCTTCACATTTTTTTTTGAATAAATACTCCTTCCCTATCGCTTAGTACCCATATGTACAGAGCTCACAATATATCCCAATAAATTTCCATGCTTTCGGGGTAAGGGATAGGAAAAGAATACTTTAGGCTAAGGAAAATAACGCAAGTGTATTTACAGAGAAAAGCTTATTTAGCCCAGATGGGTGACTAGGGATAAAATATGTACAATGATAGCTAGAAAGGCTCAAACGATCCAAAGATGGCCTAAATCATCTCTCTAATCAAGTGTGATTTAATATTTCGCCTCGAGATCAGATCAAACAAATTCTATAATATGATGCACAAGATCAACCGAACAAATGCACCCCTATGTCCACATAAGCTTTTTCTAAATGAATATACAAATTCATGACATGACATGTGCATAAAATGAGGAAATCACAATCAGAATCAAGATAAATTCAAGAACTCAACTTCATGGTTTTCCTATAATCATGCTTCTAAGTCAATCAAAGTCAGACTAAATCATGGGGTCATATCATCGGAATATGGGAAAACTACATGCTAAGCACTAAATCATCCTAAAATAAACAATTTAAGCTCAGATTTTCAAAAAAATTTTGAAAAAATTTGCAATTTTGCCCAAATTTTTGAAAAATACTCAAGTGCTAACCCCTCCCCCAAACTTGAAGTGCACAATGTCCTCAGTGTGCAGATAATATAAGAATTGAAGTTCAGGAACAGAGTACTCCCCTTTCTGATGATGATGATGCCAACTGAAGCTTTGATTGAAAGCATAAAAATAGAAAATAAACCTGCAACACAAACAAAGAAAGAAACAACAGAAAAGAAAAAAAAGAAAAAGAACTATATACAAGGTGAAAATGAAAACATAACCACGTCAAATGCAGCTGAAAAACACTACACTCAGCAGCAGGGCGAAGAGCAGGGGATCATCCAAAATGGTGACAGAACGTTAATAGTTAAATCCTCCTGAACCCTTTCTACTTCCCTCCTTCTTTCAAATTTCATGTGCTTCAACCTTATATTTTCCTCAATCTCTATCTTAAAACACTCTTGAGAGTCATCAGGGAGCTTCAAAGGTTTGAAAACATTAAACTTCACTTCCTGATCTTGGACTCTCATTGTTAACTTTGTAGAATCAGAAGGCGAGGAAGGCAGTAAAGAAAAAGAAGGTAAAGATGAAGAAGCGCCTAGTTTTGCAGCCCGATCCTGATGTTCCTGCTCTTTCTGAGCTGCTTCGTTAGAACCTATGTGTTCTTCAACCATGTGTTGTTCAGGTTGGGACTTAACTTGTGGCTCCTCTAGCTCTCTGTCACTCCTAAGGGTGATAGATCTAACATGTTCCTTACCCTCCCTTTGCTTAACAGGACTAACTTCAGTATTACTAGGGAGGGTCCCTTGAGGATGTTGGCTAAGAGCACTAGCTATTTGTCCAACCTGAACTTCTAAGTTCTTAATTGAAGCAGCTTGATTTTGCAGGATCGTTGAGAACATCTCCTCTAATGTAGGCTTCTTCTCAGCTGCTGGTGCATGGTAGAATTGGGGCTGCATAAATGGTGGTGGTGGTGGTGGTGGTGGTGATGGATGATATTGAAATTGAGGTGGGGATGGATTATGTGGATGGTGGTAATGAAATTGCGGCTATGGTGGTACCTGAACCTGTGGAACTTGAAAACTAGGGGGTCCTATAGATATGGAATTAGAAGTTTGCCCTTGGTTTTGGCTCTAGGAGAAGTTAGGATGGTTCCTCCACCCTGAATTATAGGTGTTTGAAAAAGGGTTGTTCTGTTGCGTAGACCTATCTACAGAGTGGGTACCACTACACAGCTCGCAAGAAGGAAAAGGACTTTGGACAGAATAAATCGGATTAGGACTGGTGGGAGGATTATGCTGGGTACTGAGCGACTCTACCTTCTTCGTAAGATTAGCGATTTGAGAGGTCAAGGTAGACAGTGTGTCGAGCTCATAAATACCCACCGGCTTCTTTGGCATTTGCCTCTCCGAGGACCACAAATAGTTGTTAGCCGCCATCTTGTCTAAAAGCTCGTAAGCTTCCTCCTCTATTTTGCACATCAGGGCTCCACCTGCCGCAGCGTCAACAATGATCCTATTTGGGCTTGTAAGTCCGTGGTAGAAGGTCTGGACTTGCAACCACAAAGGTAGGCCATGGTGAGGGCACTTCCTAAGAAGCTCCTTATATCGTTCCCATGCTTCGTAAAGAGATTCAAAGTCGTACTGGGCAAAGGAAGATATATTACTACGGAGTTGGGCTATTTTAGAGGGAGGGAAAAACTTAACTAGAAATTGATGGGCTAACTCGTTCCATGTAAAAATGGATCCTGGAGGTAGGGAGGTCAAACAGTGTCGAGCCCTATCCCTAAGTGAGAAGGGGAATAATCTAAGCCTAAGAGCATCATCAGATAATCCATTATATTTAAATGTGTTGCACAAGTCCAGGAGTTACCCGAGATGAGCATGTGGGTCATCATGTAGAAACCCACTGAACTGCAAAGAGGTTTGGATCATCTGGATGATTGCGGGCTTAATTTCAAAATTATTTGCATAGACAGCTAGTGGCCTAATGCCGGAATAATATTCTCCAATTGTCGACATCGCATAATCTCCAACAGTTCTAATTTTCCTATTTTCTGTCATGGTGAATTGCAGCGGAGCTAATAATTTCCTCGAGTCCTATTAAAATTTTCTAAGAGTGCGTTCGATTTCAGGATCTAGAGGAAAGCAATCAAAACTTCTGGCTCTACGCTTGTAATCATCGAAAAGTCCTTAAAAAAATTTTTTTTTTTTGAATTTTTTTTTTTGATTTTAATTAAGAGAAAATTTAACTAACCTAAGCTAAAGCTTTAAATATTTACAACCTAAATATTTACAAGCTAGAATTACACCTAAGCATAATTTCACCGATATTAATTAAGGACTAATTAAACTCCCCCGGCAACGGCGCCAAAAACTTGATGAGCCCTAAGGGTATTATCCGCAAGTGCACGGGTCGTACAAGTAATAATGAGATTTGAGTCCCGTGTTATCGTCCGCCAGAGAAGTTGACTAGCCTAATTAAGTATCGGTTAATCTTACCCTAAGTATATTTTAGCAAATTATGAGATTAAGGTGGGTGATCTACTAATCGAGAATTGAAAATACCGAAAGTAATAAAATAATAAAACAATAAAATAAAGTAATAAAACCGAGCAAAATTACTTACAGTGCTCAACGCAATTAAAATAAAAAACCTACAAAAGAAATTAAAACAGTTAAAGCTAATTAACGCAATTAAAATAAAATGCAAATATGGAAATAATAAAGCGAGATTAATTAAACTAAAATTAAACTAACCTAAAAATGCATGTAATTAAACTAATGAAAATTGCAAATTGAACTAACCTAAAATCTAATTAAAAATGCATGAAAAACATTTAATCTAGATTAATTCTAAATGCCACTTATAAAGCACTAAACTAAATTAAAATCCTAAAACATTTAATTAACTACTAACTAAACATTAACACTACAAATTAAATTAACATACAAAAAATACTTAAACTAACCTAGCATTATAATTGATTAAACTAAATAACTAACAACTAACACATGCATGAAAATGGATTAATCACTAAAGTGAGCCAGCCAAACAAAGCCTTAGCATTTTTAAACCATTCCCTCCAAATACTGTTCATGCATCATTTTTTCCTTTTGTTTTCCAGGTAAGGCTCGGTTGTCCTCTGGTCCGCTGCTTTTGCCTGCTGTTCGGCCAACTGGTCCGCTGCACTCTGCTTGCTTCACGGGTTGCTGCTGCCTCGGTTTCTGGTTCCCAACTGCCTTGCTCGGTTTCGTGCTGCCCCAAGTGCTCACGGGTTCCAGTCCATTCCAGCTGCATTTCCAGGTAATGCTCGGTTCTCCTCTGGTCCGCTGCGTCCTGCTGCTTCCTGCTGTTTGCTGCTCCAGTTCTGCACTCGACTGCTGGTTCTGCCTTGGTGTGCCTCGGTTCCAGCTACCTAGTCTGTTCTGCAACTGCTGCTGTTCCAGGAAGGATTCTGCTCCTGCTGTTTCACGTTATCGGTTCTGCAGTCCCCTCGGGTTGTGTCTCGGTTCCAGCAAAGCATTTTCGAAAACCCACAGCAAAGCAGACCAGCAAACATTAGTGAAATGCAAGCTTTCATTAATAAACAGCACTTAAAATGACTGAACTAGAAACTAAATCAATTAAAGAAGATGAACAGTAATAATTTCACAAAACAGAACAAAACAGAGGAGAGCTCTCGGTTAGCTTGCTGCAGCTGTCCTCTCGGGTTTCCTTCTTGGCTCATGAGAGCAGCTCAGCTCACCACAACCTTGAGACATGAAACCTTGGATCACAGCAAACCGAGAGCTTACATTGAACAATTATAAAACAAAATTAAAACTTGAAGAAGAAGGAAAACCGTGAGCTTGTTAATGAAAATTATAAACCTCCATTTAACACTTCACAAAATAGGACATCCCGGAATGGATTGTTACAAACCGAAAAGAAGAAATGCATCAATAAAAGAGCTGATTGAGTATCAAACCGAGAAGTATTCATAAAAGACAGCAAATGAAGATGAACATGAACACTAACATAAAAATTGGATTCGGGAAGAGCTTCTAAAAATAAAAACTAATCTAATCTAACTAAGCTACTCTAACTACCTCTACACTAACACTACTCCTACTCCTAAAATTACATGATTTTTCAATTGCCACCATGCTCTATTTATACACAAACATAGGGGTACAATGGTAAATTGTCATCCTAGATGAGTTGGCATTGTTTGGTCACTTGTCTTCCTTTGATTTGCTGCAGAGTAGATATTTCCACGTCATCAGTCTTTTTGTCCAATTAGCTGTGCGATGTGGCCCGACGTGTGCCTTCTAGAATATTCGCTCGGTGTCTGTTGATCTTATCGTTTTAGAGCAAATAAAATATCGACACCAGGCATCACGCGTGTCCAAACGACTGGTGACTCGGTCTGTAAATTGGAAGTGGTCCAGTCTCTTTTAGCCCGTTTTCAGCCCAATTTCGTCTGAAACGATTGAATTTCATCTGGATTTAATTTATCTGCACATTAGAGAAATTTAATTAAATACAGGGGATTATTAACGAAATAATATGGGGATTAATTAAATAATTAGGAATTTAAGCACAAATAATTCTATAAAAAATAGAATTATCAACCATCCCTAGGCTCTTCCTACTCAAAGCATCAACTACAACGTTAGCATTACCCGGATGATAAAGTATCTCACAATCGTAGTCCTTCAGAAGCTCTAGCCATCTTCTCTGTCTCATGTTCAATTCTTTCTGTGAGAACAGATACTTGAGGCTCTTGTGGTCGATAAATATCTGGAATTTCTCACCATACAAGTAGTGGCGTCATACCTTCAACGCAAACACTACTGCTGCTAACTCCAAATCATGGGTCGGATAGTTCTTCTTATGATCCTTCAGCTGTCTGGATCCATAAGTAACTACCCTCTCATCCTGCATCAACACACAGCCCAGTCCCTTATGCGAAGCATTGGTATACACTGCAAATCCTCCTGAGCTGGTAAGGATAGTGAGAATCGGAGCGGTGGTCAATCGACGCTTCAA
The DNA here is from genome assembly GCA_033439115.1 of Firmiana major. Lineage (NCBI taxonomy): Eukaryota > Viridiplantae > Streptophyta > Magnoliopsida > Malvales > Malvaceae > Firmiana > Firmiana major. The sequence goes on along the minus strand of CM065914.1, from coordinate 35,882,269 downwards.
CTCCTAAAAACTCTTCTCACAATCCTCGTTTCATACGAACGGTACACTCTTTCGAGTAAGACATGTCAATGGAGCAGCCAATTTCGAAAATCCCTCAACGAATCTCAGATAACATCCAGCTAAACCCAAAAAAAAACTGATCTCGGTGACTGTCCTTGGCTGTTCCCACTAAACCATAGCCTCTATCTTAGATTGATCAACTGATACACCATCCCTTGATACAACATGTCCCAAAAACGAGATCTGTGACAACCAAAAGTCACACTTACTGAGCTTAACATATAACTTCTGTTCTCGTAGAGTCTGCAATACGATCCTGAGGTGCTCCTCATGCTCCTCTTTGGATCTCGAATACACCAATATGTCATCGATAAAGACGATAACAAACTGGTCCAAATATGGCTTGAGCACATCGTTCATCAAAGTCATGAAAGTAGCTGGAGCATTCGTCAATCCGAATGGCATGACCAAGAACTCATAATGCCCATATCGGGTACAAAATGCTGTCTTGGGTACATCTCCACTACGAACTCTCAGCTGATGATACCCAGACCTCAGATCAATCTTGGAAAAGACTTGTTCTCCCTGAAGCTGATCTAACAAGTCATCAATGCATGGAAGGGGATACCTATTCTTGATGGTGGCCTTATTCAACAATCGGTAATCTATACACAATTGGAGGCTCCCATCCTTCTTCCTCACGAATAAAATCGATGAACCCAAGGTGAAACACTCGGTCAAACAAAACCCCTATCCAACAGCTCCTGCAACTGCATCTTGAGCTCCTCCAGCTCAACTAAGGCCATGAGATATGGTGGTCTCGAAATAGGCTTCGTACCAGGCACCAAGTCTATACAGAACTCTATCTCTCTGTCTGGTGGTAACCCTGGCAACTCATCCGAAAAAACATCTGGGTACTCACTGACCACAGTAATATCTAACAACTCCGAATGTGCCTTATCCATATCTACCACGTACGCAATAAAACCTTGATATGTTGAAGGTTTTCTAAGTCAATAAATCATATAATAATCATAACTACTCCTTTCATTTATTTTTATTAAACTTTACAACATATCTAGTAGGGTTAGGAAACATAACTGTCTTAGCATAACAATCTAAAACAGCATGGTTTGCAGATAACAAATCCATTTCTAAGATTATATCAAAGTCACTCATACCTAGCAATATTAGATTGGTTGTCATCTCCTTATCCCCTACTCTCAACTTGCAGTCATTAAATACATATTCTACTACTTGACTACTATTCATAGGCGTACTAATCAACATCATCATACATAACGGTGTACGCTCTACATGTCTTGCTAATTTACATGTAAATGAAGGCGATACAAAAGAATGTGTGGCACCAGGATCAATTAAAACATATGCTTCAATATTATAAATCAGGATGTTACCTCGTATCACATCCGATGAAGCATCAGCTGTCCCCTGGTCCAAAGCATGTACGTGCCTCAACCAATCACTTGCTTCCCCTTTTCTTCTGCTGTCGCTCTCCTCCTCAAAGCAGAAGGATCTACTGGAGCTCTCTCTGGCTCCCTGCCCTTTAATGGAGCAGTATCAACCATCTCTGGGTAAGTTCTAGCAATATGCCCATGTTTCCCACCTCGAAAACACACTATAGGAGTCAGCGGACACGGTCTACCTCCATGTTGCCTACTGTATCTTCTGCACTGATCGGTAGTAGGTCTCTGTCCTCCTATGACAATACCTTTGGCTAGAGCTATGGCCGGATAAGCAGGAGGTCTAGCAAGTCTCTCTTGTGCCTCCTCCACCCGTGATCTCTTACCGAAGAGTTTCCTCCCTCCTCAATAACTGAAATCTCTATCTCTCGTCGGCCTCTTCCTCTGTATATCACGGCTCCAGCTAAACTTCTCAAACTCGAAAGCATTCCTCTCATAATCTTGCTCGCACAATTACGCCCTGTACACTGCTTCCTCATAGGTGGTTATATCTAATGGAACCAACTTGGACTGCAGAACCAATCTCAATCCATCGATGAACTTGTGGACCTTACTGGCCTCACTATACATGGTATCTGGGTCATATCTCCTTATGGATAGGAATCGAATCTCATACTTTCTTTCTCAAATGTAGGCATGTAGTGCAAAATAATGCATCTTTATAATATCACAATGCCTTTAGATAAATCATGTCATGTATATTTAAATCACAGTAAATATGACATTTAAATCATTCACAATAATCGGATTTCGACCCATTCCTTAGGTCTATTCGTAAACAAATCAATCAATCAGGTGATATATCATGTGAGACTCTATGGTGAAATGTAAATAGTATCCTGAACTATGGCCATATCAGATAATGGTGATCCCAGGCAACACAAATCTCAGTATGCGGGGCATCACTGCTGCAACGAAAGGGGGATAGTCCATCACAACCGCTAACTATATCCTCCTCAACTCCACAACACCACATGGTGCAGTGTACTCCATGCCATTCGCACGGTACAACGTACTCCATGAACCCTACATCACAGTCGAGGTGCCTGCCATAGGTCTTAGCCCTCAAATCATGGAATATCATACCACGTCTCTAAATCCACATGCGAACCTCTCATAGTGTGACACTCAGTCTACACGAGAAAATCAAGCATGGTTTTCAACATGTATTATATATCACATTACAGTGCATGCCTTTGAGCGTGACTCACAGTCGACACTCCGTTCAAACACTGTTTCACATCACAAACTCAACTCTAGTGCGAGTAAACCTCCAGCAACTAGGTCAATACATAGTTCATGTTTCAAATCAAGTACGAGCAATAGCTCCAGTACCATGCTATGCACAAAACTCATCAAATCAAGTACGAGCAATAGCTCATGTACTATGTCATGTATAAATCATGAAGAATCAAGTACGAGCAATGCTCTAGCACTCTGTCATGCATCTCATGAAAATTCAAGTACGAGTTAATCGCTCCAGCACTCTCTCATGCATAAATCACATAAAACTGAGTAGGAGTAATAACTCTAGCACTCTATCATGCATGTCATGGAAATCTAGTGTGAATTACAATCTAGCACTAATATATGTGGAAAATATATGAAATCAAGTGCGAGCTATGTTCTAATACGATTTATCCTCACATAATATGATAGATGGCTCTTTAAAAATGGATGATTTTCAAAATATCAAAATCAGCACTATAAAGTGTGCTTAATTCACACCAACCTTAAAATCATTAATCCATCTATTTATTCTTCTGCTAAACAGCAGTAAAACACTCAAAATGGTGGTTTCCATGCTTTTTACAACTTTTCACAAAAGTTGACTTTTTGACTAACTAGGGGCAAAATCATAATTTGCCACTATCGGGTCACAATAATTATTATTCACTTTCTCTGACCCTCAGAGTTTTTAAGTGAATGTAAAAGCAGACGAAAATACGTGCAGGTATCTCTAACCACTCACAAAAGTCCCTTACCTACAACCACTCGAGAAATTTTACTTTCTCAACGCTGCTCGATCCAGCAGTCCGATTTGCTCCTCCAATAATCTCTGGAGCTGCATATAACAATTTATTAGGTTAATTATATTTTTTCTACTGTATTTCACATTAAATACAATCTATTTCCCTTAATTGTGCCCGTTTACTCTAAATGGACCTAAATACTTTAATTGGGCCTTAATCTGTACTAAGCCCATTTTTCACGTATTATTTCCCTTTATCAGGGTTTATCGACTCATTGGGCCTATCAATACCCATTGGGCTTTATTCTAAACTCTTTGGATAGCCCGTATATCATTTACGACAGTTAATTCGAAGTTCCGAATATAATTCACTAAATACGAAATTTAATCCGAAATGCGTAAAATAAATCTTAAATATGCAATAATCACATTAATTGTCATAAATGAGCTTTACTTACCCGAGATTATGCTATGGTACGCAAATAGAAGCTCGATCGAGCTTCCGTTCGAAATTTTTCGTCGAACTGCGCAATTTTGTATATTTAACTCCGGGTTAATTTCTGATCAAATATAATTTAAATAAATTTATCGAAAATCAAATCGACCACTTTTCACCTCGTATTGACTTACCCAAAGTCCGGTGTAATCCCAAAAAATTTTTCCTTTTTTTATTTTTCTCTTTCCTTCCTTTTTCTCCTTTTTCCCTTTTTCTCCTTGGCTGAACCGGTCCGGTCCGGTTCAGCGCAAAAGCTTCTTCACTGAACCGCCGACCGGTTCAGGGCTTCTTTGGTCGTGGTGGCATCGTCCGGTCGGTTCTCCGACCGATTCCACCGCCGTTCGGCGCGTCTCGGCATGGGGATCTCTCGGCTGGCCTCGATCGGACCCAACCACCGCCTGTGGCCGTCGGATTCCACTTCTCCTCTCCACGGCTATTCCTCCTCCGATCTGCTCTCTTAGACACCGGTGTGGTGCGTCATTGGTACCAGAGGTGTCGCGGTGTCGCTGGCATCCTTTTTCGACCCTTCGCTGGTCGCTGGGTCGTCGGCGGTGGCTGTCCGATGGTCAATTCCTCAATCTCGGCTTGCGTCGGTTTCACTCGGGTTCCTTCCTTCTCTTTTTCCGTTTTTGTTTTCCAGATTTCTATTTCTATGTTTTTCATTTTTTTCTTTTATTTATAATTCATTTTTATTATTATTTTAATCATTAAAATAATAATAAAATCTCAAAAATATCCCAAAAATTCAGATTAAATTCATTTAATCCGTAAATGAATTTATCAATCCGATTTTGCCTTTTCGGTATATTTTTCTAATATTTTTGGGCTCAACTTTCGAGATAAAAATTTTGATAAATTCTAATAAATTTATATCTTGATCAATTGGACTCGAAATTAAATATTTTTCTCGATTTTGATCAAGATTCCTCAATTTCATATTTTTAATGAAATTGTCTTATCGAAATTATACCAGATTTTAGTCATTTGACCGTTTTACCCCTGCACTTGTTCAGGAATCAACTTAACCCTTATCCCGCTGTTATGTAGCTTACATGCTTTGTTAATTTCCTAAATAGTCGATTGCATAATAGTAAATACTCTTCTTATGATTCAACTATGAAATAAAGTGTTCATACACATAGGAATCATAAGGAACAAGCTACATAAAATACGAGTCTGACATAATTGGTTTTGGCATCACAAGCTATAGTAGGGGTATGATTTGTGCCTCAAATTACAGCCATGGTCCACATTATTCTTAAGCGAAATTGCTCTAAAATATGTCTTATCAAATGTCCTAAGAGGTAGTGTAAAGAAGGGTTAATGTTTCTATTTACTAAGTTGTTAGATTAAATTTTTATTAGCTTATAGAATTTAATTTAATTTATTTTCTTAGTTTAGTTTCCTAGTTTCCACCTACCTGAAGGATTTTTGAGGTATATTATTTTGGCTAAGGCAAATTTCATTTCCATGCACATTAACATACTTGTAAAAGTACAAATAAATAGAATTCACTTAAAGTTTAATTTCTTATCTTTAACCTTGTGCCCCATAAATTAATTTCAAGCTTCCAATTACTTTTCTTCATGAACATCCTTGTGTCCTACAAAGATTATATTTGTTATCTTTTGAATTATATTATAATAGGCATAGGAAAATTATAGATTTTACAATAAATTAGTACCATAAAAGCTTAAAAATAGTCTTTTAATTTCTTGAATAAAATAAAATATTAATATATATTTATTAAAATTTAATCTATTTAAATATTTAAGATAATGAAAATAGTTAAAGTCAAAGTTAATTAAAATAATAAAAGAGGGATTTATTTTATTAATTTTATTAATATTTAAATTATTAACTTTTACTCTGATTATTTTAATTATCTTAAATATTTAACTAGGTTAAAATAATTAAAGAAAATATTTTAATTATTTTAATTGTCAAATGATTTTTAAGATAATTATTTTAAATTATTCAAGATAATTATTTTAATTATTAACTTTGTCACGCCCTGAAAGCGCGAAAAAATTGGGCTAATTTAAATTTTTTATCCATTAATTATGTTGTTTTCTTGTCCATGTCCAGATTTAAAATCTTTTTAAAAATCATTTTTCAGGATCTCATTACATTACTTACATTCTGTATATATATATAAAATCATTTACAACTATTACATCCCAACTATTATACACAATAGTGTCTATTATGTATCACATGTCTGGAATATAAGTAAGACTGTACCTCAAGGTTACGAAAGTATCTGATGAAAGATCGAACTACCTTGTCAACGATCACAGTCTTGTATGTGCAGTAGACTCGCTATAGATAATCTGGGAGATGGAGAGGAGGGGGTGAGTTTTTTAGACTCAGTAAGAGATACATTTAAAATAGCTTTAAATACTCAAAATATGATAAAACTCTTGGTTTTACAAATCAGCATAAACATGTACAGGAGTAGAGATGCTTACATTTCGTAAAAGCAGTAAAAGCATGCTTATCACTTTGAAATGAAATCGTATTGTCATATGCATATTTCGTGAAACATACTCATGGCTACCTTTAAAATCTCATCATAGAAAATTTGTACTCAATAGCAAATCATAAAACGGGTAGCATGAAATGTGCGAAAACATATATATATATATCATTCCGTCAATTCATCATGTAGGGTTAGGCAATCGTCTCATATACTAGTCCCGAAGGACATCATACATCTGGTCCCGTAGGACGTTGATCATAGGTACATATGGCCATCGTACAGGGGAGCCGTTGGACTGGATCAGGGTCATACGCTGCCCTATCTCTCGTGCACCACTAAATGGGGACTATACGCACGAACTCACGTGCATCACCAAGTGTGGACTATGCGCACGTTTCTCATATCAAGTCAGAGCTTGCCCATTCTCTGGCCGTCGGCTAGGTAGATCCTCGATCGTCTCCATACGAGATCGACCCCAGATCCTCTGACTTTCATCATATCATGCCTTTTTACCCCACAAAAATCATTTTGAGCCTCTTACCCAATTTATCAAAATCATTTCGGGCCTCATACCCGTATATTAAAATCGTTACGGGGTTCTAACCCGTTTTTCATAGAAAACATGATTTTCATAAATCGTTACGGGACTCTAGCCCGTGTAAATATGGAAAGCATAGTTATAATAGCTATTTCTTGGGACTCATACCCTTATTGTGAAAATTTAGCTTAAAAGCTATCTCGGGACTTTAACCCGTATCATGAAGACATGGTTTCGTAAAACATATTGGGACTTTAACCCGTAATCTCACATGAAAATACTATGCTTTCATTTCATAAGTGAAAATCACTTTTATATGCATAAACATAAATACTAAAATGTATCTCATGAAATAAAAGTCATTTTCAAAGGTTAGGATAAGTTTATTACGGTTTTGAGTGAATAGTATTCTTTTCAACTTTCGAGAATGCTCTTTTTCATGGAAACTCAACTAACTATCCACATAAACATTTGGTAAGGTTGAGGAGTACTAATGCTACTCTAAATTATATCCCTTACCTCTTAGCGACTGATGTAAAGCACTTTCCTCGATGCTCGAATTTACCTCGTAAAACATGTCGATAGACCGAGCTACTGCAAAACAAGTTCAACTTATCACATATGACTTAAATTCATTTCAACATATCCAAATATGTGATTATATCGAAGCTTTGATCAAAAGTTAACTTTTATCGATTTTACTCTTTTTGCTCGGTTTTATCGGTATAAACCTCGTTTTAAATCGCATTTAACTCAATAAATAATTTTTTCATATTCATTACGGTCGATTTAGTTAATTGGGCCAATTTCTCTCTTATTGGGCCCGATTGCACCTTAATGAACCTTAATTTGTTTTAAGCCCGTTTCCACTTATTAATTCTTTCATCAAGACCTGTTGGGCTCACTGGGCCCATCAGTACTTATTGGGTCTTTTTCTAAACTCTTTGAATAACTCATATATCATTTACGACAATTTAAAGTAAAATCTCAATTTAATCCACTAAATGCGCAATTTAATCCGTAACTCGTAAAATAAACTTTTAATGCGCGATAATTACATAGATTGTCGTAAATGAGCTTTACTTACCCGAGATTTTGCGATAGTACGCAATTCAAAGTTCGATCGGGCTCACGTACGCGATTTATCGTCGAACTGCATAATTATATATATTTAATTTCGGGTAAATTTTTGATCAAATATAATTTAAATAAATTTCTCGAAAATTTAATCGGTCACTTTTGACCTCTTACCGACTTACCCGAAATCCGGTGTATCCTCGAAAATTTTTCCTTTTTCCTTTTTCTCTTTTTCTTTCTTTTTTCTCCTTTTTTTTCCTTCTTTCTTGGATGAACCGATTCGGTCCGGTTCAGACCGGTCTGATTCAGTCCGGTTCACTTCTTGCTGAACCGGTCCGTACCGGTTCAGGCTTTCCCGTCGCCATTCAGTACTTTTTCGGCCGGTTCTCGAGCCGTTTCTTGCGTGGTTCGGTGCGCCTGAAGCAGGGCGACGTTCGGCTGGGGTCAATCGCCGGTGGAGCCGCCGAAATCGTTTTCTCCTCTTTTCGGCCTTCTCTCCCTCAATCCGTCGGATTCGGTGGTTTCGGTGCACGCCGTCGGTGGCGGGAGGGTCGGGTGGTTGTCGGGCTTCGTTTCCGGTGGTCGGTTGGCCTTGACTGGCGCCGGTGGTGGCTCGCCGGCAGTTGGTCCCTCGGTTTCATTTCCTTTCGCGTTTTTCTTCCTCACGTTTTGCTTTCTGTTTCCAATTCACATTTCCAGTTTTTCAATTTCATTTTTTTTAACTTTATTATTATTTTATTATATTATATTTTATTATATTTTATTTTAATCAAATAAAATATAATAAACTACCCAAAATATCTCAAAAATTATATTTTATTTTATTAATTAATTACTTTAATTTATTTAATTTATTTTAACTATTTCGGTTTATTTTTCGCATATTTTTGGGATAATGTCCCGGGTGAAAATTACAAAAATTTGTAATATCTTCGTATCTTGACCAATTGGACTCGAAATTTCGTAATTTCTTCTTTATCGATCAAGATTTCCTAAATCCATATTTTAAATGAAATTTCTTCATCGAATTTACACCGAAATTAGGATCTTTTGACCATTTTACCCTTCTACACGTTCAGGACTAATTTAGACCGAATTTTTTTTTACTCACTATCTTTTCTCATTTAAATTTCGTATTTTTCGTCCAACGATTTAAATCTCTTTAAAAATCTGGGTTTCACAAACTTTGATTTTAAAAGTGTGTTTAGATGGGGAATTTTGATATTTTTGAGAAATTCAAAATGAAGGTATTTCAAAATGCGTCAGTTTAAAATACTAACATTTAAAATTGTCTTTGTTTGGATAAGTATTTCTTAAAAAGGGATTTTTGAATTCTAGAATTTGATTAAATAAAAAAATTATAAAGGAAAAATAAATAAAAAAAAGCTATATGGGTATTATTACATTTGTAAGAAAATGTATAGAAATTATTAATAATATACAAAAATATATTATATTTAATTAAAATAATATCTTTCTTTTCTAGTTTGAGTTTATATATAATGCACTAATGTTGCATCAAAGATTGACGCCTCATTAATGACCAAATTGATAAAAAAGGAACTCATTTGCATTAATTTATACGGGTTTGACATATTTTCAATTAGCTCATTAATGAGGTGTTAACCTCTCATGCATTGTATAGCTTTTATAAACTATTAGTGCATCATATATACATTATATATATATATATATATATATATATATATATATATAGTGGATCATGTGTAAAAAAGTCAGGAAAGTTTTGGAGGAATTTTGAAATATCACATGTTTAGGTGGATTTTCCATCTCAAATTCCCTATTAAAATTCCTTTTAAAATTTGAAATTATTCAAATTTTTTGCCAAAGAAAATTTAATTTTGGACTTTTAATTATTTTAATTCTCTTAAATATTTTAATTATCTTTAATATTTAATTATCTTAAAATAATAAAATAATATTTTATTTTTTAATTATTTTAACTATCTTGAATGTTTAATTAGGTTAAAATTTAATAAATATATTAAATTTTTATTTTATTCAAAAATTTGAAAGATTATTTTTAAGCTTTAATTGGTACTAATTTATAACTAAAGTAATCAAACATAACAAAATGACTAAAAAAATTCACACTCCAATACTAATTATGAGAAAATAATATTTTAGTATATATATATTTCATTAAAATTTAAGTTGGTGTCAAATAAAAGGAATATATGTCAATAAAAGATTAAACCATAAAATGAAATATATAGCACCTATAAATAAGAAAATTGTGACGCCCCGGAAACGTGGAATTTGGGCTAATTTATTTTTATTTTTTTTATCACTGGACTTCATGTGCAGTGTCAGTTTACTTCTTATCTTATCGTTATTACTCTTTCTCATACTCAATTATACTTATATCATTTTCAACAAAAATCCGGCAACATAACCCCTTATATATATCCCAATCCTCCTGCAAATTTTCAAAACAAATACAAACATCCACAATCCAGTTGATTTTACTTTATATCTCATCCACAAGAAACTCAAGAATTTCTCAAACATCAACATTTAATTTCATTATATCACATAATGTCAAAACGACTCACTTTTCCCAATTTACATACATGTAAGACTATATTACATCACAACGTTAACTTATATACATGTGTATGTAATACATAAACTGTCCAGTTACAAAATGAATTATACCTTAAGTGTGCATGAGAAATAGCATTGGGAGAAACGCGTCAACCAGCCTACGTCACGTATGCAGCAGGTATTGGTGTTCATCGCAAATAATCTGGGAGGAGGAAGAAAGAAGGGTGAGCTTCAACTAGCTCAGTAAGGAGTGCATCAATATTAGTAACATTAATCGAAGCATATAATAGAATAATTGCACAATTTCAAATTTCGGAAAACATGATTAAAATCACACAATTACTCAAATCATCGGCTCATCATTACAACAAATCATAGTTCATAATGATTATAGAGACTAGGTATTACTATCTTTGTCATGAAAGCAATCTTCACACCATCCTTAAACGAGGGCATCCTCCAAAAAGGGAATAAACTACTCATAGCCATGGCAAGGCTGTAGACTGAATTAAGGTCATACAACATCGGCTCAACGCTGTCAAATCAGAGTCATCTCAACGTTACCAAAGCGGAGTCATCTCATCACTACCAAAGCAGAATCAACTCAATGCTACCAAAGCAGAGTCATCTTAACGCTACCAGAACGAAGTCATCTCAGCTCTACCAGAGCAGAGTTATACATCAATATGCAATCATCATGACAAATATATAGAAGTATGCACGCTGTGGTCAGGGTTGGGCCTCGCACAATCAACCCTCAGGTTTCCCTGAATTGCATGCTTTGAGCCCTTAGTCTCAAAATGTATCATTATTATGCTGAAAATAGTTTGCATTCAACGTAGAGCTCATAAAATTTTGCTTCGTAAATCCCATACACATATAAATAATATATTTGTTCGCAAAACTTTAAAATCACGAAACTAAGCTCAATACAGCAAAACATGCACTCAAGTAAGAAAACTCGGCTATGCATTTTTTTCTTGGAAACTATGCTCACGTTATAAAACATTTTCATACTATCATTGCTTATTTGTAGATAAAGAATGCTCCCATTTAAAATCGGAAGCATCACTTACCTCTTACACCTTTGGTAGCGTACTATCGTCGGGTCCTGAGTTTACCTCGATTTACATGCTGGATTTTCGAGCTACCCAAAATAATACCAATTCATCATATATAGATCAATTTCACTTTAACAGATTCAAATATGCATTTACTTTCTCAAAGTTTGATCAATCTTAACTTTTCAGTCAACTTTTCCTATTTTCTCGATATTATCAATTTAAGTACCGGTTTAAGCTAATCTTACCAAATTTATTATTCTAACCTCATATCCATAATCTTAACAATCCAAATATTCATTCACATACACTATTTATACTTGTCATCAAACCCATTTTGCCAAATTTCGTACTTTTCGATTTTTCGTTAAACTAAGCTATAAAGCAGATTTTTTCGGTATAATCTTAACAATTAACAGCCTTGAATCAAACCACATTTCACCAAAACCTTAGGAATCCTATGCTAGCTGAAACTATACTTGTCTATAACAATCATTTCTTTCAATTCCACTTAACTAAAAATCATCAAACATGAACATATCTTATCATCTTCATCATTCATCAAGTTTCTCTCACCTTTGACCAATGTTGACCACCTCTTTGATCCTCCAAATTGCTCCTAAACTGTAAATCATCATGTATATAGGTTAGATTCACTCAAAAACACAATAAAAACCAACTAGATTCATCCAAAATTTCAACTTTCTCTTACCCGTGAACAGGACAGTTCTCCACCCTGTTTTTCTTCTCAGATTTCACCTAGTAAATGAACTTCTTTTGAGCTGAATATTTTATATGTTATAGAGGATTGAATAGGGAATATTTCATCCATTTTCCCGAAGTCTAAAAATGGCCTGAAGGAGGTCGAAAAAATTCAAGAATAGAGAGTGTGCAGTGATGCCTGTGAAAACTTTCAAGGGGAGGTGAGGGCGCGTGGGGAATGGTTTTGGGATGTTTTTGGCTTCTTCAGAAATCTTAATGAGTCCTCTTTATAGCAAAAAAAATTTAGGGTCAAACAGGGTTTGGATGGTCAACTAATTTAAAGGTTTTTATTGACTGGTCAGATTACTGGAACAGGAAAGTTTGTTGTTTTGTTTTGTAAAATTTCCAAAAATTAATTCTAGTCTAAGTTCTTCCAAAATTCCACAGTGTTCTACTATGTCTCTAGTATCTCTCATAAAAATCTAGGTATCACTTGTTTAATAAAGTTTTTTCGATTGAGCTCATTTTAGGCGATTCGATCAATATCGAGCAAAATAGCTTAAATTTTTCAACTCACTTTAAAAATTATTTCTATCCCCTGAATCTCTATATTTCCTCTTGATTTTAATTTCCCAAGTCACTTTCACTTTAGACTAATTTTCTATGGCCTCAAAATAATTTTTGTGAATTTCTAGAATTTATTCTAGATTTATTCTTCTTATTAGGCTTATTTGCTCGGTTTAGGGGAAATCCAAGTTTTACTAACTTCTTCACTTCTAACACCTTAGTTTCACTTCTCAATTATCAATTTATGTTTTAAATCATACTTTTGAAGATTCCTTAAACTTAGCTTCTTACCTTGAAGTGCGTAACTCAAGTTTCGTGCCACTATCTCAAGCTTATCGAGCATTCTGGGCCCTACATGAACATTGACACGAGTTTTAAACTTCTCAGCTTAACTTAAAATGATTAGTAGTAGGAAAAATTCAGATTTCACAAAAAATATTTTATTTATCCTACTCAAAATATCTTTTTCCCTTTCTTTATTTATGTTGTTGGATTTGAGCTTGAAAATTTTTTATAATTGCGTAATTATACTCCATAAACTATTTTTTATTTTTTATTTTAAGATTCCATATGCTTTTTAATTTTTTTGGTTACACTCTATATACTTTTATTTGTAGAAAAGAAAGTAAACAATTATTTACAATGTGATGTGGCTTTTTAAGAGTAAGAGTGTTTAAAATAACTGAAAAAAAAAGTGATTATCATTTCTGAAAGTTAATAAGTTAATATGACACTTAATTTTTGACAAAGTTTTCCATCCATTAAAAAAATAAAAATAAAAATATAAATGATTTAGTCTAATTAACACGCGGAAAAAAAAAAAGAAACAAGAAACTTAGTTAAGTTACTGATTCCTTTTTTTTTTTTTTAGGGGGGGGTATTATACCCATTTCATTTGGTTATATGTTGCAGAGGGAATCATGAATCTTTCAAATTACTACTTGTAACATTCCAGAAAATGACAGAACCGAAATAAAATTGCCATACAGTTTCGAAAAAGATGGCATCCACATCAAAATACAATGGATTTTGTCTTAACAAAATTTGAATTGGGAAAGAGTTCAACAGACTCGAATCTTCTTTTGTAACATTCAGTTTTTTTTCTTTTCTTAATAAAATAATAATAGTTAAAAAAATTATGATTATGATGAACAGAAAGGAAGTTGAACGGAAATGAAAAAAACAAAGAAAGAAGAGGGGTAGCGTGTGGCAGAGACTGAAATGAAAAGGGATGGTGAGATAGAGAGTAGGTGTGGCGAAATGATATGGGTGTTCGGTGAAGAAGAAAGTGGGTCTGGCAGGTCATGTGCAGGGGCTGAATGATAAGCTACAATCGCCAAACTAGTTTTGCCTAATTTTCTGTATATAAACAGAAAGCAAGAAAATGAGGGAAAGGAAGGAAACAGGAGAACAGAAAAGATAAGCAAAAGAAGACAGAGTGAAACAGAAACAGAGGGCGAAGTTGAGAGATATGAAGTAGGAGAATATGTGCTAATCTTACCTATTCAGACGCAAGCAGTAGCCTGCAGGAATAGAGTACTTGAAAGCTGAAACAGAGACGAGAAAATGGGGCTGTGATGAAGAGAGAGCAGAAGCTGGAAATATAGGCGTAAAACAAGAGATAGAAAGGTGAGCAGCAAACTGAAAATTGAGGAACAGAACAAAAGCAAGAAAACCCAAGAGGGATCAAGGGAAAAGTGAACCTGAGAACTTAGCGAGAGAGAAAGAGAAAGGCATGGGCGAGGATTGAAGCACAAAAAGGAGAAAAAACAAAGGCTGAAAATAGAGGACATCAACCTCTAGAAACTGGAGCATAAGCTATTAAAAGCCATGAGTTTAAGGAAAACTGGATAAGGAAAAAAAGCAAGAAGAAATAAAAATAATAGGAATCCAGTGGCCGAAATCTTGATGGTAATGCAGGAGTTGGTTTGAGCCTATTAAGTGAATTTATCTGTATTGGTTGAGCTTGGTGGAACACCTATGTGCTTAGGAAGTATACTGAATAATCGTTGCGTCTAGCGGGCAATGGTAAGTAAATATATGTCTATAAATTTAATTAACTATTTTGTTCTGAAATGTTTTGCAGTGATATGAGATTTTGTTTGATCTTTTGAAATTCTGTTTATATATATATATATAAGTGAATAAATAATATAATAAGTTTTTTTCATTGAGATATTTAAAAATATATATTTTTAGTTCTTTTGTACGAAAACTTCATATTTAGATTAAATCTCATGCCAAATAAATTCGATTTGAGGGAAGTAGATTAAAATTTTGTTTTAAAAATCGTGGGAGCTACCTCTAGAATCCCTGATGGGAACTAAGTTCTACACGTGCATTTATTGTAAGACTAAATCATTATGGTACACATATTGTATGGGTTCCCCTGAAAAGAAATCGGGAACAGTTTGGCCTATCCCGAGGCGATAGGTGCCAGTGTCATTTGGCCCACGATATTGGCTCAGGTCTATGATCATAGATAGCACCCTAGAAATAGGGAGTTCATTTGCACTGATAGCTACAGTGCCTTTTGATAAAGTTGTATCTAATGCATTTACGCTTATGCATCCGTATACAACTTTTGTATATGTATCTAATTTCGGTGTTCATATTTAATTTTGCGATATTTGTATGTATGATTGGTATCTTTTTGGAAATTTGATTTCTGTATCCGAAATTTGAAATTTGCACTCGGATTCTATGTTGGATTTTGATTTTGTGATATGATTATATTTTTTTCAAACGAAATTACTTTTCTGATGACATTGTTTTACTTAGCTTATGTTTTATGAAAAGCTATCTGTTTGTCTGTCTGGATTTGATTTCAAATGTAAGGCATGAGGGTCTGTATGAAACTAATTTTTGTTTTCAGTAGCTGCATATTTGCTTATTGGGTTTTTCATAAAACTCACCCTCCTCTTTTCTCTCCCAGATTAAGGCAGTGCGAGTTCAGAGATTTTGTCATACTTTTGAGACAACTGGGCTTCCACTGAGGTATATTTTGTACGGTGGATATATATATATATATATATATATATATATATATATATATATTCATATGTTGACACAACATGAAACTTTCATGGTGTACACTCGTGAGAGGGTTGGGATGTAGACATGTTGTGGACTGTAATTTTGTTGAAGTTGATATATATATATATATATACAGTCTTTATGATCATTACTGCGTCTGATAAAATTTATTATAATATGAATGAGATATGAAAGTTTTCGAACTTGTGGAATTTTAGGTATAAATAATTGGAAATAAACTGTATGTGAAGTAAATTTCAAGTGATTATTGAGACTGTTTAAATTAAAGGATAGTTGACGGTACATGTCAAATTTTAGAAAATCACTTTTAGTTAGTGGGGACTTGTAAAGAGTCGAAAGGAATGATTGACGCATAAGTAGTCTACCACAAACACATACAAACGTTAAGAAAAGTGAAAGCGCGGAATCGGCCCGAAATTTTTAACTTTCGAAATTGAATCTGTAAGTTTGAGGTGTTACAAATTTGGTATCAGAGCCTGTGTTTGTTCTGTTTGTGTAGGCTGTTTGTCTTTATTTACATCCGAGTATACCATGGAAGTGTCAGCATATATATATATATATATATATATATATAAAGTTTGAATTATTATTGTCAGTATTCATCGGTATATTTTTATATAGGATTTTGATTTGGATTATGGAGTGGAGAGGCAGGCGACCTCGAGGTAGATGGAGATCGAGACAAGCTCCTGCGTCGCCACCTCCACAACCACTTAGCCCAAACTCTCGGATAGGGCAGGTTAAGCACAGTCTCGGACAGCTGCAGCGGACAGTGCAACAGCTCACCAATCTTTTGATACAACAACACGCTGGAATCCAAGCTCAAACCCCTAATGTACAGTCACCTCCACCCGAAGTTCCTCTACCACAACAGGCTGTACCACCTCATCCCCAGCAGCCAGTTGCTCCACTACCACCAGCTGAAGATTTGGTAGATCGCAATATGTCGAGGTTTCGACAATTTCAGAAGATGAACCCACCGACTTTCAGAGGTGTTAAGGACCCTGATGTAGCAGAAGCATGGGTGAAGCAATTGGAGAAACTGTTTATGTTTATGGGTTGCAGCTCCACGGAAAGAGTTGCTCTGGCAGTATTTATGTTTCGGGATAAGGCAAAGATATGGTGGGAGTCTGCAGAGAAGTTATGGAGGGCCAAGAGACCGGAGATTACATAGGAGGCTTTTCTTGAGGTTTTCTATAAGCAGTATATGCCAGAGCCGATTAGGAGGAAGAGACAATCAGATTTCCTTCATCTCACTCAGGGCTCTATAACAGTGGACGAGTACAAGTCCCAATTCTCTACCCTATGTCGCTACGATCCTTTAATATCTAAAGATGAGTTGGCGAAGACTGTGAAATTTATAGATGGCCTCAGGCACAGTATCCAGGGTCGGTTGTCTGCATTTGATATTAACGATTATGCCGAGGCTCTTCGTAGGGCTCAGATGGTGGAGTTGGAGATAAATATGACACAGAAGGAGTCCGAGCATAAATTCAAGCGTAAAGGCAGAGACATGAGATCCAGTGAGAGGAGATCTAATAAGGGCAGGCAACAGTATGGCAAGAGACCTAAGACATCCAGTTCCCAAGCTCAGACTACATGGTCTAATACTGGCCCCACCTGTCCAATATGTGGAGGACATCATGGCACTAAGCCACGTTACCGGGAGATAGGAGCCTGTTATCACAGTGGCAAGCGAGGCCACTTGATCAGAGACTGCCCGAGCCTCAAGGAGTCTAGCAAAGGTGTCGAGCAGTCTAAAGTGGAAAAGGGTAACATAGTGGATAAAGGTAAGCGTCCAATGACACAGGGACGAGTGTTTGCCTTGGATGAGATTTTTGCTCAGGCTACTGATTCTGTCATTCGGGGTAAGCTTCTTATAAATGGTTTTGAAGCTTATGTTTTAATTGATCCAGGCTTTACCCACTCATTTGTTGCACCCTATTTTGTAAATAAGTTTGGAATAAAACCTACATCTTTAGACTTTCTATTGCATGTTAGTACACCTTTTAAGTCTATACAAGTTACTGATATTGTATATAGAGCATGCAAAGTAAGGGTAGAGGATAGAGAGTTGTTAGCCGATTTGATCCTACTGCATATGTTTGATTTTGATGTTATACTTGGGATGGATTGGTTAACTCAGCATTATGCATTGGTCGATTGTCGTAGTAAGACTGTAAATTTTGCTCTGCCTAAGACTATTGTAATTACCTTTGTTAATAATAAGTAAGTGAAGTTTTCGTGTGTAAATTTTGGTAAAATTATAAATTTTGATGTTGACTTAATATGTTGACGTGATTATTTCTGATTGAAGGGTATTTAGCCTTTGTTGAAACGGTAGATCAATCTCAACCCAGAAGAATTATCGGGTTTACCTCCGCAGAGAGAGGTTGAGTTTACTATAGACTTGATTCCGGGAACCCAACCAATTTCTAAAGCCCCATATAGGATGTCATCCACCGAACTGGAAGAATTGAAGACTCAGTTGTAAGAACTGTTTGATAAGGGGTTCATACGCCCGAGCGTATCTCCCTGGGGTGCTCCTGTGCTTTTTGTGAAAAAGAAATACGGTAGTTTGAGACTCTGCATGGATTATCGACAGTTAAACAAAGTGACTGTCAAGAACAAATACCCTCTACCTCGTATTGACGATCTTTTTGATCAGTTGAGAGGGGCTCAAGTCTTCTCCAAGATAGACCTTAGATCCGGCTATCATCAATTGAGAATCCGAGGGGAAGACGTTTTGAAGACAGCTTTTAGAACTCGGTACGGGTATTATGAGTTCCTAGTGATGCCATTCGGGTTAACCAATGCACCAGCGGCCTTTATGAGCTTGATGAATGAAGTTTTTAGGCCTCATCTGGATAAGTTCGTGATTGTCTTCATAGATGACATCCTGGTGTATTCCTCATCTTATCAGGAACACGAACAATACAGTCCTTCAGACACTCAGAGGAAAGCAGTTGTATGCAAAGTTCAATAAATGTGAATTTTTGTTTGATCAGATATGTTTTTTGGGGCATGTGGTATCAAAGGATGGGGTGTCTGTCGATCTATCCAAGATAGAATCCATCATAAATTGGGAGAGACCAAAGACTCCTACTGAGATTCGTAACATTTTGGGTTTAGCGGGTTATTACAAACGATTTGTGGAAGGATTTTCTAAATTGGCAACACCGTTGACCCGACTAACTCGGAAGGGAGTGAACTTTGTTTGGAGTGAAGCTTGTGAGAACAGTTTTCAGGAATTGAAAAGACGGTTAACCACGGCACCTATCCTTATAATTCCTAGTGGTTCTGGAAGGTTTACTGTTTTTACTGATACTTCACACCAATGCCTAGGTTCTGTTTTAATGCAACTTGGGAAGGTGGTAGCTTATGGTTTGAGACAGTTAAAGGACCATAAGAAGAATTACCCTACGCATGATTTGGAGTTGGCTGCGGTTGTGTTTGCCTTGAAGATCTGGTGACATTATCTCTATGGAGAGACGTTTTAGATTTTCACCAATCATAAAAGTCTGAAATACCTCTTCTCGCAGAAAGAATTGAATATGAGGCAGCGTCGCTAGATAGAATTACTTAAAGACTATGATTGTGAAATTCTCTATCACCCTGGGAAAGCTAATGTGGTAGCGGATGCTCTTAGTCGGAAGAACACAGCTATGGTCTCCCATTTCATGGTCAGACAATGGAATCTTTTGGAGCAGTTTATGAATTTGAGAATTTTAGTGAATAAAGACCAATCAATTGAGGGTTGTTTAGTTGCCAGCCTAAGAGTGGAACCAGAGTTAATTGATCAGATCAGAAGAGCACAGAGAGAGGATCCCAGAATTTTAGAGATTATCTGTGAAAATGAAGGGGATAACAGTGTTCATTCAGACTATTCAGTGAGTAATGATGGTATCCTGAGATTTAAGGGACGGATGTGTATCCCGGATAACGATGACCTGAAGAGACTAATTTTAGAGGAAGCTCATGTTCAAGATACACTATGCATCCTGGCAGCACGAAGATGTATCAAGATTTGCGTGTATTGTGTCATTGGAATGGTATGAAGAAAGATATCATTGAGTTTGTTGCAAGATGTCTAATCTGTCAGCAAGTAAAGGTAGAACATCAGAAACCTACAGGGTTACTCCAACCTTTGCCTATATCAACGTGGAAGTGGGAGCATATTACCATGGATTTTGTTATGGGACTCCCGAGAACTTGAAGAAAGCATGATGCCATTTGGGTTATTGTCGATCGGCTTACCAAGTCAGCCCATTTTCTACCCATCAAGGTTACAGATCCATTGAATTCACTGGCAGAATTATTTGTTAAGGAGATAGTCAGGCTTCATAGTTCCCCAGTGAGCATAGTATCTGATTGAGATTCTCGCTTTATGTTCCGTTTTTGAGAAAAATTTCAAGAGGCTATGGGATCTCGTTTGAGCTTCAGTACTGCTTTTCACCCTCAGATTGATGGGCAGTCCGAGAGAACAATTCAAACTCTAGAAGACATGCTAAGGGCTTGTACACTTGAGTATAAGAGCTCCTGGGATGATCATTTGTCGCTAACGGAGTTCGCTTATAACAATAGCTATCATTCAAGTATCGGAATGGCTCCGTACGAAGCCCTTTATGGTAGAAAGTGTAGATCTCCGATTGCTTGGGAGGAAGTTGGTGATAAATTGATATATGCTCCAAAGTTAGTAAAGAAAGCCTCTGAAAGTGTTAAGGTGATATGCGATAAGCTAAAGGCTGCCAGGGATAGATAAAAGTCCTATGCAGATAATCAATGGAGACCATTGGAGTTTGAGGTTGGTGATTTAGTGTTCTTAAAAGTATCATTGTCGAAAGGCATCATGAGATTTGGCAAGAAAGGCAAGCTGAGCCCGAGATATATTGGACCTTTCGAAATTTTAGAAAAGATTGGAGTTGTGGCATATCGGTTAGCTTTACCTCCCCAGCTAGTTGGTGTGCATAATGTCTTCCATGTTTCAATGCTTCGAAAATATAATCCAGATCCTTCTCATGTCATCGGATATGACACATTGAAGTTACGGGAGGATATGAAATATGTGGAAAAGCCAATTAAGATTTTGGACAGGCAAGAAAGAGTCTTAAGATAGAAAACTATTCCAATGGTCAAGGTACAGTGGCAACAACACTCAGAGGATGAAGCCACTTGGGAGCTAGAGAATGTGATGCACGACAAGCACCCGTATCTCTTTTCAAAAACTATAATCAAATTTGGAGGACCAATTTCATAAGGTGAGGAGGATGTAACATTCAGTTTTTTTTCTTTTCTTAATAAAATAATAATAGTTAAAAAAAATTATGATTATGATGAACAGAAAGGAAGATGAACGGAAATGAAAAAAAAAAAAAGAGGGGTAGCGTTGGCAGAGACTGAAATGAAAAGGGATGGTGAGACAGAGAGTAGGTGTGGCGAAATGCTATGGGTGTTCGGTGAAGAAGAAAGTGGGTCTGGCAGGTCATGTGCAGGGGCTGAATGACAAGCTACAATCGCCAAACTAGTTTTGCCTAATTTTCTGTATATAAACAAAAAGCAAGAAAACGAGGGAAAGGAAGGAAACAGGAGAACAGAAAAGATAAGCAAAAGAAGAGAGAGTGAAACAGAAACAGAGGGCGAAGTTGAGAGATATGAAGTAGGAGAATAGGTGCCAACCTTGCCTGTTCAGACGCGAGCAGTAGCCTGCAGGAATCGGTTGCTTGAAAGCTGAAACAAAGACAAGAAAATGAGGCTGTGATGAAGAGAGAGCAGAAGCTGGAAATATAGGCGTAAAACGAGAGATAGAAAGGCGAGCAGCAAACTGAAAATTAAGGAACAGAACAAAAGTAAGAAAACCTAAGAGGGATCAAGGGAAAAGTGAACCTGAGAACTTAGCGAGAGAGAAAGAGAAAGGCGTGGGCGATGATTGAAGCACAAAAAGGAGAAAAAACAAAGGCTGAAAATAGAGGATGTCAACCTCTAGAAATTGGAGCATAAGCTATTAAGAGTCGTGAGTTTAAGGAAAACTGGATAAGGAAAAAAAGCAAGAAGAAATAAAAATAATAGGAATCCAGTGGTCGGAATCTTGATGGTAATGCAAGAGTTGGTTTGAGCCTATTAAGTGAATTTATCTGTACTAGTTGAGCTTGGTGGAACACCTACGTGCTTAGGAAGTATACTGAATAATCGTTGCGTCTAGCGGGCAACGGTAAGTAAATATACAGTCTACAAATTTAATTAACTATTTTGTTTAGAAATGTTTTGCAATGATATGAGATTTTGTTTGATCTTTCGAAATTCTGTTTAAATATATATATATATATATAAGTGAATAAATAATATAATAAGTTTTTTTTTGTTGAGATATTTAAATATATATATATATATTTAGTTCTTTTATACAAAAACTTCGTATTTAGATTAAATCTCATGCCAAATAAATTCAATTTGAGGGAAGTAGATTAAAATTTTGTTTTAAAAACCGTGGGAGCCACCTCTAGAATCCCTGATGGGAACTAAGTGCTACATGTGTATTTATTGTAAGACTAAATCATTATGGTACACCTACTGTATGGGTTCCCCTGAAAAGAAATCTTGAACAGTTTGGCCTATCCCAATGCGATAGGTGCCAGTGTCGTTTGGCCCACGATACTGGCTCAGGTCTATGATCATAGATAGCGCCCTAGAAATAGGGAGTTCATTTGCACTGATAGCTACAGTGCCTTTTGATAAAGTTGTACCTAATGCATTTATGCTTCAGCATCCGTATACAACTTTTGTATATGTATCTAATTTCTGTGTTCATATTTGATTTTGCGATATCTGTATGTATGATTGGTATCTTTTTGGAAATATGATTTCTGTATCCGAAATTTGAAATTTGCATTCGGATTCTATGTTGGATTTTGACTTTGTGATATGATTATATTTTTTTCAAACGAAATTACTTTTCTGATGACATTGTTTTACTTAGCTTATGTTTTATGAAAAACTATCTGTTTGTCTGTTTGGATTTGATTTCAAATGTAAGGCATGAGGGTCTGTGTGAAACTAATTTTTGTTTTCAGTAGCTGCATATTTGCTTATTGGGTTTTTCATAAAACTCACCCTCCTCTTTTCTCTCCCGGATTAAGGCAGTGCGAGTTCAAAGATTTTGTCATACTTTTGAGACAACTGGGCTTCTATTGAGGTATATTTTGTACGGTGGATATATATATATATATATATATATATATATATATATATATATATATATATATATATATATATTCATATGTTGACACAGCATGAAACTTTCATGGTGTACACTCGTGAGAGGGTTGGGATGTAGACATGTTGTGGACTGTAATTTTGTTGTAGTTGATATATATATAGTCTTTATGATCATTACTGCGTCTGATGAAATTTATTTTATATATATATATATATATATATATATATATATATATATATATTCATATGTTGACACAGCATGAAACTTTCATGGTGTACACTCGTGAGAGGGTTGGGATGTAGACATGTTGTGGACTGTAATTTTGTTGAAGTTGATATATATATATATAGTCTTTATGATCATTACTGCGTCTGATGAAATTTATTATAATATGAATGAGATATGAAAGTTTTCGAACTTGTGAAATTTTAGGTATAAATAATTGGAAATAAACTGTATGTGAAGTAGATTTCAAGTGATTATTGACACTCTTTAAATTAAAAGATAGTCGACGGTACATGTCAAAATTTAGGAAATTACTTTTAGTTAATGAGGACTTGTAAAGAGTCGAAAGGAATGATTGACGCGTAGGTAGTTTACCACAAACACATACAAACGTTAAGAAAATTGAAAGCGCGAAATCAACCCGAAAATTTTCAAAATTGAATTTGTAAGTATTGGGTGTTACATCTTTCGTTATTTTTACCGCCATAATTATCAATCCCTACGAAACACCCCGGAAATTTTTGAAGCTTGACAGGTAACGAAAGAAAATTAACAGCCTGCATCGTTGCTAACAACCTTGTATATATAGAGCAAACCTTAATTTTCAGGCACCACGCTCTTCCTTAACCTTATACTGGTTTTCCATTTTTATTTCTTTCAGTTTGAAAAGTCTTGGCATTTCGTTGTTTTTAAGGTTCAAAGACAGCTTGATAACAAATAAACAAAACAACACAAAACTACTTCGTTTCCCCAATTCAAATTCTTTAAATTCTTGGTTTTTAACTGGAAAGCCCATTGTCTTTGAGCTCCTTATCGTGGAAGTTTTCATTGTTTTGGTGGGTGTTGGAATTTTGCTAATGGAGGGTGGTGATATATATAAAGCGAGTACTAGTTTACGGGGAAGTTTACGATCTGGTAGTTCTTCGATATGGAGAAACAATGGTGTGGAAGCTTTTTCAAGGTCTTCTCGAGAAGAGGATGACGAAGAAGCTTTAAAGTGGGCTGCTCTTGAGAAACTACCGACTGTTGCTCGTCTCAGGAAAGGTATATTGGCTAGCTCTCAAGGTGGTGGCAATGAAATCGATGTTTCTGACCTTGGATGGCAAGAAAGGAGGACTCTGCTTGAGAGGTTGGTTAAAGTGGCAGAGGAAGATAATGAGAAGTTCTTGTTGAAGCTCAAGGATCGTATAGATAGGTATGAAGCTCTTTGTCTTTTGTATTGTTTGCTTACTAGGAAAAGAGAAATGGAAAGAAATATTTCTGGCGGGAAAGACTTCAGTTTAATCCTTGGCATTAATAATCATTTGCATTGGATTTCTTTCAGGGTTGGCATCGATCTTCCCACAATTGAAGTCCGATTCGAGCATCTAATTATTGAAGCTGCAGCTTTTGTAGGAAACAGTGCTTTACCTACGGTTCTTAATTTCACTACTAGAATACTTGAGGTAGCAACCTGGAAAATATTCATCAGTTAATCACTTTACAGTTTTTATTTAGGATTCTTTCTCACACTTCACTTTGTATTGTGATTCAAGGGCTTCTTGATTGATATGGGCATTCTTTCTAGTAGAAAGAAACAGTTGACCATCCTCAATGATGTTAGTGGCATCATTAAGCCTGGCAGGTAACATGGCGATCTCAGTTTCTCTCTAACACCTGAATTTTGAAGTTGGGGAGATCCTGGAGTTCATCAATATTTTTCTTTTCATGTATTTATTACAGGATGACATTGCTTTTGGGTCCTCCAAGTTCTGGAAAGACCACTCTCTTGTTGGCTTTAGCTGGGAAGCTTGATCCTGCTCTCAAGGTGCTCTAGAAAAATTACTTTTCTTTCAACGCTTTCGTTTCAAGGCTTCTTGTTTCTGCATTAGGTTTCTGTCTTTGTTTGTAGTTCTAATTTGAAAGTGAAATTCGATTGCAGTATTCGGGGAGAGTGACTTACAATGGGCATGGCATGGATGAGTTTGTACCTCAAAGAACAGCTGCCTATATTGGTCAACATGATCTTCACATAGGAGAAATGACTGTGAGGGAAACTTTGGCCTTTTCTGCAAGATGCCAGGGGGTTGGATCCCGTTATGGTTAGTTTGATTGACTTCCACGCCCCTTTTAATTTTTTTTGGGGAAGAATTTGCATGTTTTTTGATTCTTGAAAGCATGATTGTTTTGGGCGTTTGCAGAGATGTTAGCAGAGTTGTCAAGAAGAGAGAAACAAGCAAACATTAAACCTGATCCTGATATTGATTTCTTCATGAAGGTAAGAACTAACAAACCCATTGTAATGTAAAATATGGAAGAGCTAAGACAATGTACTCAAATGATTGTATCATCCATTGAGCAAGAGTTGTAATACATACATATTACATGATGCAGTATATGTACTAAAGAATCAAATGACATAAATATAGATATTTGATGAAGTTGTTAACAGAATAATTGAGCATGTTCTTCAGACATTGTGAGAATGAATTTGCTGGAATTTATGAGTTGACGTTGCTTCTCACTAACTGAATTCAATTGCATATCATTGACTGAAATGAATTTCTTATTTAGTTCCTGGATATTTTTTAACTTATTTAGATTCTGCATCAAGAGTCCTGAAAAATTAGTTGCAAATGTAGCTTGAAATCATGTTCTATGCACTCAAGCCGATCCAATAACTTGGATTGCTTTTTTCATTCATGACCACAGGAAATAAATTTGACTGAAAATCAAATATAGAACTCAAATTAATGTTAATTTATATGATATGAATTTTCGTAATAGAGAATCTAGTATCCATCAAGATTTACTTGTTTTACTTTGTCATCTTAACATTGCAGGCAACAGCTGTAGAAAGTCAGGAAGCAAATGTAATCACCGATTATATTCTGAAGGTAATATCACAGAAAACTCTGAAGCACATTGAAAGATATTCAAGAAGCACTGCGATAATAAAATCGTTGTTGAATCCTTCACCATAAAATTTTACAGATTTTAGGACTAGAAGTATGCGCAGACACTATGGTCGGAAATGAAATGTTAAGGGGTATATCTGGAGGACAAAGGAAGCGTGTCACAACAGGTAATTCATGAAATCAATGAAACAATTGGTTCCATTGCCAACAGACTCTAAATTTCTTATTATGAAATCTAATTATTTCAATGCAATCAGGTGAAATGTTGGTTGGACCTGCGAAGGCTCTCTTTATGGATGAGATATCTACAGGTCTAGACAGCTCTACAACTTTCCAAATTGTGAACTCTCTCAAGCAAAGTGTTCACATCCTTAATGGAACTGCAGTCATCTCTCTTCTCCAGCCAGCTCCAGAGACTTATAATCTTTTTGATGACATTATTCTCCTTTCTGATGGCCTAATAGTGTATCAGGGTCCTCGTGAAGATGTGCTGAGCTTTTTTGAATCTATGGGCTTCAGGTGTCCTGAGAGAAAAGGTGTTGCTGACTTTTTGCAGGAAGTAAGTCTTGATAGAAGTTTTGTTCCTTTCTTGTTAGGAGAAAGTTTCTCTTCTGTCACATTTAACTCAACTTTGTATGTTGCAGGTTACATCAAGAAAAGATCAAATGCAGTATTGGATTCGTAGAGATCAACCTTATAGGTTTGTCACGGCTAAGGAATTTTCTGAGGCATTCCAATCATTCCATGTGGGATTGAAACTTGGCCATGAACTTGCAACTCAATTTGAAAAAACAAAGAGTCACCCAGCTGCTTTGACAACCAGAAAATATGGTGTTGGAATGAAGGAGTTGTTGAAAGCTTGCATCTCAAGGGAATATCTCCTGATGAAGAGAAACTCTTTCGTCTACATCTTCAAGTTTATGCAAGTGCGTAATAATGAAATTCAATTCTTGTACCGTTGATATCATGGTTTAAATGACTGTGGCAATAACTTCTTTTAATTTCCTGCTACTAGCTCACAATGATGGCGTTAATTACCATGACACTCTTTCTAAGGACTGAGATGGATCGAGATTCAGTTGAAGGGGGAGGAATCTATATGGGAGCTTTGTTTTTTGGCTTGATTATGATCATGTTCAATGGAATGGCTGAGCTTTCTATGACCATTGCTAAGCTTCCCGTCTTTTACAAGCAAAGAGACCTCCTATTCTTTCCTTCATGGGCATATGCTCTACCAACATGGATACTCAAGATCCCTATCACATTTGTAGAAGTTGCCATATGGGTATTTCTTACCTACTATGTCGTTGGCTTTGATCCAAATGTTGAAAGGTAAACAAAAGAAATGACAATAAAAAATTTGTGGGGAACTTGACTAATAGTGTATATATTGCATACTTATGTGCTCTGATCCAAATTGATGTTCAAGTAATTTGTGCGGCGCAGGTTGTTTAGACAATACCTCGTCCTTGTTCTCGTTAACCAGATGGCTTCGGGATTGTTTCGATTCATTGCTGCAACCGGTAGAAACATGATTGTTGCTAACACTTTTGGTTCATTTGCTTTGCTCGTACTTTTTACATTAGGTGGCTTTGTCCTGTCACGAGGTATGATAAGTCTTAGAAACAAAATAGGAAACTTTTAAATGAAAATTAAACTTTAAAGAGTTCTAATCACTTTTTTTTTTTTTTTTAATGTCACAGATGACATAAAGAAATGGTGGATATGGGGTTACTGGATTTCGCCTATGATGTACGGGCAAAATGCATTGATGGTTAATGAGTTCCTTGGGAACCAGTGGAGAAAAGTAATGCTTTGAATTTGCAACGTCTATGATTCTACTTTTATCTCTTAACATTCTGCTGATCTTTTATGTTTTCTTTCGTATTGAAGGTTCTTCCAAACTCAACAGAATCACTGGGAATTGAAGTGTTAAAGTCTAGGGGTTTCTTCCAAGATCCACATTGGTATTGGATTGGAGTAGGTGGATTGATTGGATTCACGCTATTGTTCAACTTTTGTTTTACTTTGGCTCTTACGTATCTAAAACGTGAGTATAGTTTTACCTACTTAAAAACTTATGCCTCTTTGGAAGGTAGAGCTAATCTTTTACCATTTTTTAAATAAATATCCAGCATTTGAGAAGCCCCAGGCCGTAATATCAGACGAACCTAAAATTGAAAGCAACGAACAAACCAATGGAGAGTTATCAAACTATGAAAGTAGCTCAAGTCGTGTAACTAAAACAGGTATTAGAGCTCATTTATATTTTTGTCATTGTGTTTGTGAAGAAGCCATTATGTACAATACTAATTCTAATTAACATCCAGAGATTCAAGATGATATTCGAAGAAGCACCTCATCCAAGTCCTTGTCCATGACTGAGGCAACTGTTGGGGCCCTTGCCAACAAGAAAAAGGGAATGGTTCTTCCATTTGAGCCACATTCCATCACATTTGATGACATTGTCTATTCTGTTGATATGCCTCAGGTAACATAAGGTTCCATTTATGTTCAATGGTTGCATTATGTTTTGTTTCAATTTAATGTGGTCCAGATATATGCGAGTTTATTTGATTGAAGTGAAACTTTGCAGGAAATGAAAGAACAAGGTGTCACTGAAGACAGATTGGTGCTATTGAAGGGTGTTAGTGGTGCTTTCAGACCAGGCGTTCTCACAGCTCTGATGGGTGTCAGTGGTGCTGGTAAAACAACTTTGATGGATGTGCTTGCCGGTAGAAAAACTGGTGGTTATATCGATGGGAACATCACAGTTTCAGGTTTCCCAAAGAAGCAAGAAACATTTGCTCGGGTATCTGGATACTGCGAGCAAAATGATATCCACTCTCCTCATGTCACTGTGTATGAATCCTTGCTCTATTCTGCTTGGCTTCGACTACCCGCTGAAGTAAATGCTGAAACCAGAAAGGTTGGCAATCATGAAACCTTAAGCTGTTCAGATCTCTTATTATTAGTCCAACAAAATAAACCATTTTTCCAATTGTCATTATGGCCTAGATTAAGTTGATGGTTTTAATTTAAAATATTTTTTCAGATGTTCATTGAGGAAGTCATGAAGCTCGTGGAATTGAATCCATTAAGGCAAGCACTGGTTGGTTTACCTGGTGTAAATGGCTTATCAACTGAGCAACGAAAGAGGCTTACTATTGCAGTTGAGCTTGTCTCAAACCCCTCTATCATTTTCATGGATGAGCCAACTTCAGGGCTCGATGCAAGAGCAGCTGCAATTGTTATGAGAACAGTTAGGAACACAGTGGACACTGGAAGAACAGTTGTGTGTACCATCCATCAGCCAAGTATTGACATATTTGAAGCATTTGATGAGGTGAGACTTCAAAATTATTTTGAAAAGAAGTTGCTGCTTTGTTGTTGGTTATTTATATTTGTAATTGCGGACTAAATAAACATGCCATTGCAGCTATTCCTTATGAAGCGAGGAGGACAAGAGATATATGTGGGGCCATTAGGACACCATTCTAAACATCTTATCAAGTATTTTGAGGTAAGATGAAATGAAAGATCACAAATTACAAATGTTAATAATTCATTCATTTCTCACTTCACAGGAACTATTTCCAACCCTATAATAATGTTTATTTCCTCCAGGGAATTCAAGGAGTTAGCAAAATCAAAGATGGCTACAATCCAGCAACTTGGACGTTGGAAGTTACCACATCAGCGCAGGAAATAGCTTTAGGTGTTGATTTTGCTGATATCTACAAAAACTCAGATATGTACAGGTAAGAAACTGCTCCTACACAACATTGCAGGAAAACATGTAAACTGATTCAACTAATTACTTTAATTTATAATGAGATCTATATATTGCCTAGCTATCTTATCTAACTTGAATTTTCTACTAATGTATGCCATTTGTTCAGGAGAAACAAAGCTCTTATTGAAGATTTAAGCAAACCTGCTCCTGGTTCAAAGGAACTCTATTTTCCAACTCAATACTCTCAGTCATTCTTGACTCAGTTTACAGCTTGCTTATGGAAGCAGAACCGGTCATATTGGCGTAATCCACCATACACTGCTGTGAGATTCCTGTTTACAACGGTTATAGCGTTGATGTTCGGGACACTGTTCTGGGACCTTGGCTCAAAAACGTAAGCTGCAACTTAAGTACAAAAGCTCAAGCTTCAATGTTGGTTTTTATCAACTTCATTTACCTAATTGTCACATTGTGAAATTACAGTAAAAGGAGGCAGGATCTGGCAAATGCAATGGGTTCAATGTATGCTTCTGTTCTCTTCCTCGGTATCCAAAATGCTTCATCTGTTCAGCCTGTTGTGGCTGTTGAAAGAACAGTCTTTTATAGAGAAAGAGCTGCTGGAATGTATTCAGCCATGCCATATGCCATTGCACAGGCAAGTTTTTTCACATTTTGAAGAATTTGAACTATGAAGAAAGTTGTGCATTATAAATGACTTCCGTTTTTGCAACTGCAGGTCTTTGTGGAGATACCTTATATTTTTGTTCAAGCTGCTGTGTATGGAATTATAGTGTACGCGATGATCGGGTTTGAATGGACTGCTGCTAAGTTCTTCTGGTATCTGTTCTTCATGTTCTTCACCTTACTATACTTCACCTTCTACGGCATGATGGCTGTGGCTGTCACACCAAACTACCACATTGCATCCATAGTTTCCTCAGCATTCTATGGAATATGGAATGTCTTTTCAGGATTCATCATCCCGCGCCCTGTAAGTGCTGCTTTCACATAATTTTCTTTTTCAAGTTCTGGGTATATATTTTTAGCATATACTTGACATTTTCTGAAGACTAACATTCTACCATCTTTTTCGATTCCTTCAATTACAGAGTATGCCTATATGGTGGAGATGGTACTATTGGGCTTGTCCAGTGTCTTGGACCTTGTATGGATTGGTTGCTTCGCAATTCGGAGATTTACAAGATCCCCATGAGGGTAGCGACGTCGGGGAGACAGTTGAACAATACTTGAGAAGTTATTTTGGCTTCAGACATGACTTTCTTGGAGTAGTTGCAGCTGTAATTCTTGGTTTCACGGTACTTTTTGCGCTAATCTTTATCGTTTCCATAACGGTGTTTAATTTCCAAAGACGCTAGAATTTTGCTTTCTTGTATAGTCTTTGTAATGCTGGCGCATTACTAGGAAAGCAACAAATGAAAAAGTTCCTAATCTACGACAATTGAATTTTTATATATTCATTCTTTTAATTGTAATTGAAGATTTTGTTGTATGTAACCATGAAATGAAACAGTGAATAATGTCTTTCATTCAATTTTAGATAAAACAAATGTAATATTTCTTGTACCAAAGTCTAAATCTTTTGTAACTATATATTCATATGAGATTAGGCCCAAATTATCTTCATTTCAAATTTAAAGATCTGCCTCAAATTCTAAACATTGCCTTCCAAAAGCTTTAAAATTTTTTTAGCTTAGCCTAAACCATCCATCATTGTATGAGTATTACACTATTAAATATTGACATATTGGTTTTTTTGGCCACTTATTGATATATTGTTAATAAATTATTAATAAATTATTACTTTATTAAGAGTAACATGATCTAAAATTGACCGAATTTATTAAAATTTTCATTCCTTTTAAATATTATATATGCACTAGTATTTGTTATCACATGTGTCATGAATATTCATTGTTTTATTTGTTTTTAATATATTTTATAAACATATAAAACTAATAAAGTGTATATATTAATCAAAATTTACTAGAACATGTAAAATTTGTTTTATGTAAATTACATTCAATTAATATAAAAGTTTATTATTTTTAGTATTAATGGAAAATTAAAATTATAAAAATAACGAAATTGAATGTAAAATTTGACCTATTTTATTTATCAGATAAATTCATTTACTTTTCAAGGTTATAATTGAAAATTAGAACTATGAAGATAAAGTAATTCAATCTGAACATGTAAATACCGTAAAATTTTCAATATACTTGAAATTGTCCATAAATAATAAATTGGACAATTAAGATTGAAAGTGTGAATATAGATGAATTAATTTGATAATAAATATTAGTCTAACCTTATTCTATACTAGGTGTGTATATACGAATGTCATGCTATATCTACCTTTCAAGATTAAGGTATAGGTAACACATGTACGAAAGTATACGAATATATATGAGAATATATGATTACATTTATATACTAATCCAAAGGACCCCAATGAAAATATATGAACCGAGGTGTGTGGATATATATATATATATGTATATACAATGTATAGGTATACTTATATATATATATATATATATATATATATATATATATATAAAAGTATGAGCAAATACATCGGTACCTATTTGGGTGTGTATACATATAAAGAGGTATATACAAATATATATATATATTTGTATATACCTCTTTATATGTATACACACCCAAATAGGTACCGATGTATTTGCTCATACTTTTATATATATATATATATAGGGGGTAGTATATTTTCTGATTTTAGGAACCGTTTTAAACTTTAAATTTCAATTTCTTTTGGTATCGTTCGGTTGTTCCATCAGTGGTCCCGGCAGTAAGCCCCGGAGAGGCAGTGAGGCCGTTGGTTTAGCTGGTGCTGTTTGCTCGATATCAACGGAAAGACCAAATTTATTTTTTAAAAATGGAGTCTTTACTCAGAAGAAATACTTCTTCATCTTCATCTGCTACTAGCAAAACCCAGTCCGATCTCGTCAATAGTGATGAAATAATTAATTTTGAAAACATTTCTTCAAAAATCGATGATTGGGAAATTCCAAAAGTCCATATAGACCAAATTTATAAAACCAATAGGCTAAATCTTTTTTCTGATTATGCCATTAGAACCCATGATAGAGATATCCAACTCTCAAAACCTTTTGAAACCATTCCTTTACTTTCCCAGGAATCTTTAGAAAAACATGCCAAAAAGGGGTATAGATATATCCATATAGGATTTGTCCAAATCGGTCTTAAACCTCTAACCAAGGAAGGACTAAACACTTCAATCTTAGCAGCCCTTAGGGATGCCAGATTCAAAAATTTTCATGACTCTTCTCGGAACAGTCGAGTCAAGTCTTTGTAAAGGACCAGTCTCTTTCGATTGTTATCCAAATTTCACTGTCTCTTTAAAAGACAAAAACATTTTGAAATCTTTAATTCTCCAGATTAAAACCCATAATTATCATATGTTAGAAGGATCAATTCCAGTAGCTTTAATCTTTAGGGTTCATTACAAAGCTATGATGACTGCCTTCAATACAAAACATAAATTTCAAAGTGAAAAGGGTCAAACACTCCTTTTACAAACAGATCTTTCCAAATCTCATGTTGTTATTCCAAAACCCATTCAATGGAAAGACATCCAACTCCCTGATGATTGGATCCTTGATGGAGCGGTTCAGCCATAAGAAGATCCCATTCCTTCTCCAGAACCAAACATTGCTATCAAAAACATTACCCAATTCCGTGACGGTAAGGTAAAAATTAGTTTCAACAGAGCTTCAAGTTCTAGGTTTTCTGACGTTTCTTCCTCAGAATCGGTAGATCTAGCAAGAAGTCAAAAGCTCCCATCTGTTATAAATCTCCCATTTACTGAACAAATTCTGGATTTCCATCCAAATCTTCCTCCAGTGATTAATCTTCCTTTCAAACCCAGGTATTCTACTTCAGATTTACCATCCACTACTCTAGAAAATATTGATTTTTCAAAAACTATTTCCCAACCTGTGTATCAACAGACACAAAACCAGTCTCCTCCAGAGTCTCCTCCAGCTTCAGTCATAACGAAAAATATGGCAAACGAGCTAAATGTTCTTAGAAAAGAATTTGTCATTGACAAAACCCACTTGCACAATGA
Source organism: Firmiana major (assembly GCA_033439115.1). Lineage (NCBI taxonomy): Eukaryota > Viridiplantae > Streptophyta > Magnoliopsida > Malvales > Malvaceae > Firmiana > Firmiana major. The sequence continues at coordinate 35,848,059 of CM065914.1, read as the reverse complement.
TTTCTATTCTATTAAAAACACTGATAAAAGACTATGGTTTTTTAAGAACTTCCTTTCTTCAAGAAAAGAAATTCAAAATGATTATTATGATTTTGTTTTACAAAATAAAATTCACATTTTATTCTTTGATTGGTTTGAAATGTATGCACAAAAACATAATATTTCTTATCCTTTCAAAACTCTCAATCCTGTTACCCTTAGGAAAAAACAAACTTCTATATGGGAAACTGCCTCTGGATCCATAGAATCAGAACATCCTCCGTTTAGGAATATCTCTTTCTCTCATGCAGATCAAAAGGTAGACGCCTGTCCAGTCAAAACACCACAGGATTCTGATTCCATTAATATTAAAAATATTGTTTTACAAAATAATTTTACTAATGTTTCTCTTAAAACCATTAGTAAACAGCTTTCTCGTCTCGACCAAGCAAAAGCTCCAGTCACGACAGTCAGTAATCCCACTTCTTCAAAATCACTCGCAGAACACCAAAAGGTTAACCCAGTGTTCAAACCATTCCAGGTCTCAAACTCGACAAAAACTGAAGTTTCCTCAAATAAACTTGAGTTCCTTCAAGCTATCCAGCAAAAACTAGACTCTTTAGTTATCCCTTCCTCTAGCCAAACATCAAAACTAGCTGAAGAAACTCAACAAAGTGTCTCAGTCTTACAAAAATCCAGCCAATCATCTGGCCAAAGCTCTTCTGAAGATGAACCATCTACATCTCCAAAAATCAACAAAGTTAATTGGTACAATCCAAAACCACTTGCCATTCAGCCCAGATACCCGGAAATCGAACTAGGAAATCAACCAAGTACGATAGTCCAACCTAGGTATAATGCGTCTTCTATCTATGAATGGAATATAGATGGAATGTCAGAATACCAAATCCTTAATCTCGTACAGCAAATGACGATGGCGTCAAATGCGTATAAAACCCAGCAAAATACCACGGATAAAACTGTTGCTGAACTTCTTATAGCAGGATTTTCAGGACAACTCAAAGGATGGTGGGACTACCATCTAAAACCCTCCGATCAATTTGAAATCTTGAATGCAATTCAAACCGGTGATGAGGATGAACCAATCTTAGATCACTTAGGAAACCCTATCCAAGATGCGGTATCAACTCTTATATTCTCTATTATTAAACACTTTATAGGAGATCCATCCCATCTTAAAGATAAAAATGCAGATTTATTATCAAATCTTAAATGTAGGAATCTTAGTGAATTCCAATGGTACAAATCCACTTTCCTCACTAGGGTCATGCTTAGAGATGATTCAAACCAACCCTTCTGGAAAGAAAAATTCCTTGTCGGTCTTCCAACTCTCTTAGGAGAAAAGGTCAGAACCAAAATTCGAGAAACTATGGGCACCCATACAATCCCATACGACCAGTTTACCTATGGAGAACTCATCAGTTTTACCCAAAACCAAGGCCAACTAATTTGCCAAGACCTCAAGCTCAGAAAACGCCTGAAAAAGGAACTCAGGCAGTCCAAAAAAGAGTTAGGTTCTTTCTGTAAATAATTTGACTACTTTAACTACGAAAAACCATGTCACGGCCAATGTAGCAAAAAACCAGAAAAACCCAAATTCACAAGGCCCAAAAACTCTTTTAGATATAATTACAAAAAACCTTTTTGGAATCAAGCCCATGAAGAAAAACCTGTCCATAAACCTAGAAAAAGCCCAAAACCTTCTTGGCCCAATTCTAAAAACCGGGATATCAAATGTTTTAAGTGCGGCAAAATGGACCACATTTCTATGTATTGTCGTGTATCCAAAAAAGTCCAACAACTCCAATTAAATCAAGATACTCTTGAAAAAATCCAGGCCCTCTTCATCCAAGAATCCTCTGAATCAGAAACCAGCTCAGACGAAACTTCTGATCCATATCTAGATGAAATAGCCTCCCAAACTGATTCTTCCATCGAATCAAAAACCCTTAATGTACTTTCAAAAGCCAGAGTCTTCTTCTTGAAATGGTTCAATATGTCAAAGACCCAGAAATCCAGAAGAATTTTCTTGAACAACTCAAAAAATCTCTTGAAACAATTCCAGAGAACAAAACCTCCCGTCCAGGTTCTTCGACAAACTTCTATGATCTCAAAACAATTCTAGAATCCAAAAAATCTTCAAAATCATCTTCTCCGTCCATTAACGATATCTACAAAGATATCAAAATCCTCAAAACTGAAGTCAAAAAACTTAAAGAAAAACAACAGCATGATTCCGAGATCATCCAATCTCTTCTTGCCAAAACTACCTTAGAATCCAGTGATAGTGATCATAGTGACCAGGATTCTAAAACCGATAAAATTGAAAATATTGATTCTGTCCCAGAAGATTTTCTCTTTGTTTTAAAAGAAATTACTTCTAGAAAATATTTTATTAAAATCTCATTAATTTTTTCAAATCATTTTCAAATTGATACTGTTGCCTTATTTGACACAGGGGCAGATTTAAACTGTATCAAAACTGGTTTGATACCAAAACGTTTTCACCAAGAAACTTCTGAGAAACTTACTTCTGCTAACAACTCCAAAATGGATATTAAGGGAAAAACAGAAGCAAGCATTTTTAATAAAGGATTTTATATCAAAACTTCTTTTGTTTTAGTCAATGATATTCATCATTTTCTTATATTAGGGACACCTTTCATCAATTTGATCACTCCCTATAAAGTTTCTTATGATGGAATATCTTTCAAAACAAAAAATGTCAAAATAAACTTTGATTTTATTGAAAAACCCAAAACCAGGAATCTTAATATAATTAAAGCCAATTCTATTTACAATAACGAAATAGCTTTATTAATTAAGGGAAAACAGAATGATATTTTGTTTTTAAAACAAAACCTTCATTTACAAAAAATTGATACCCAACTAAAAACAGAATCTTTTCAAAAACAAATTTTAAGAATCAAAACTCAATTTGAAAAAGAAATTTGCTCTGACTTACCAAATGCCTTTTGGAATAGGAAACAACATGCCGTTGACCTTCCTTATGAGTCAAATTTTAATGAAAAGGATATTCCTACAAAAGCTAAGCCAATCCAAATGAATGCAGAATTAGAACAATTTTGCAGATTAGAAATTAAGGATCTTCTTTCCAAAGGATTAATTTCCAAATCTCGATCCCCTTGGAGCTGTGCAGCCTTCTATGTCAACAAACCTGCTGAGATAGAACGTGGTACTCCTAGGTTAGTTATTAATTACAAACCCCTCAACCAAGCGTTAAAATGGATTAGATATCCCATTCCAAACAAAAAGGATTTACTCCAAAAACTCCACTCCTCTTTTGTATTTTCAAAATTTGATATGAAGTCAGGATTCTGGCAAATCCAAATCGATCAAAACCATAGGTATAAAACAGCCTTCACTGTCCCATTTGGACAATTCGAATGGAATGTCATGCCATTTGGCTTAAAAAATGCTCCTTCAGAATTTCAAAGAATAATGAACGATATCTTCAATCCTTATTCTGAATTTTGTATTGTTTATATTGATGATGTTCTAGTCTTTTCTAATTCTATCGAACAGCATCTAAAACACCTAAAAACCTTCTTTTACGTCATTAGGCAAAACGGCTTAGTAGTCTCAGCCAAAAAGATTTCTTTGTTTCAAACAAAAATTAGGTTTCTTGGACATTACATTCATCAAGGAACCATCACTCCCATAGAAAGAAGTCTAGAATTTGCTTCAAAATTTTCAGATAAAATTTTAGATAAAACCCAGCTGCAAAGATTTCTAGGAAGTCTCACCTACATCCTAGATTACTGCCCAAATATCAATAGAATGGCAAAACCTCTTCACAACAGATTGAAGAAAAATCCTTCACCTTGGACAAATAACCACACCATTCTCTTTCAACAAATCAAAACCCAAATTGCTAACTTACCTTGTCTTCATCTAGCAAACCCCAATCTTCCCAAAATTGTGGAAACCGATGCTAGTGATATAGGCTATGGAGGCATTCTAAAACAGGTCCAAGACCAAAGAGAAGTTTTAGTCCAATTCACTTCAGGGCATTGGAATGATTGCCAAAAATCTTATTCTACTATTAAAAAAGAAATTTTGTCTATTGTTTTATGCATTACAAAATTTCAAAGTGATTTATTAAATCAAAAATTTTTATTGAGAATTGATTGCAAATCAGCAAAAGAAATTTTGCAAAAAGATGTTCAAAATATTGCATCAAAACAGATTTTTGCCAGATGGCAAGCTTTACTTTGTATATTTGATTTTGATATTAATTATATTTCTGAAGAATCCAATTCCTTACCAGATTTTCTAACCAGAGAGTTTCTCCAAAACAGACCATCAAAATGCCTCCCAGAAAAAGCAAAGGAAAAGAAAAAGCTTCCCAAAGCAAAACGATGATTCCATGGTCTCAGATCTTGGAAGATGAAGAAGCAATAACAGCTTCACAAAAACCCCCGTCTCCAGAAGATAAAACAGATCAAATCAATGAATGGCTACAATCAATAGCCAATCACCCTGAGTTGGTTCTAGCCCTCAAAAGCTCTTTGGAAATCCCGAGCTCTGAGATTTTCCAAGACAAGGAAGCTCCTCGAATCATAGAAGCAATCCAAAAAATGGCCAAGGACAAGGCGGAAACTCTCACAGTCGTCCAAGCAGGTAAAAATCCAAAACTTATTTCACAAACCAGGAAAGGAGAATCTTCCTCTTCTCAGACCCTTTCCAAAACTATTTTATTACAAAATCCTTTGGAGCAATCCACAAGCTCCTCACAAATTATTGTTTCCCAACAAAAACTTTCGAGAAAATATGCTTTTATCATAAAACCAGTTTTTCAAAATATTATCTCGGTCGAAAAAGAATTTTTTGACCCTAACCCAATTATTTCCATTCAAAATATATTTGAAAAAAATTGGTTCTTTAAAACATGGGACCTCCAAAAAACTAATGATTATTACCAGTTCATATTGGAAGTAACCGGATCAGCCTCCTTCAAACACTTTGCTTATCCTGGTTCAAATTCTCCCTCCTATTCAACCTGCAAAATCCTTAAGGTCATCACTCCTTCAGAGTGGGGTCACGATTTGGCCAAACCAAAAACCCTTCCAACAAACCCTTCACAGCAATTCTGTAAAACCTTCAATTATTGGGACTATGAACAGGCCTGGTATAACATGCCTCTCCTCCAGAACCCAAAATTTTCCCACACCTGGTTGTTTTACTTAAACAACAAAATCAACATTTCCATCCTACCTTCCTGGTTCGTCCATTGGTGGAACCTTTACGGCGCCATCCAAGACATCCTGCCACCAGAATTACAGGACAGCTTCAACCTGTTCAAAACTCACTTTAAGCCAACTGATGCAGAGAGAAGATTTCCACCAATCTGCCATCTATCAGCAAAATTCTTTGTTCCATGGGTATCGGCTTGGAGCTTAGAATACAAAATTGAAAATAATATTACAGTAATCCAAAGAAGGTTCAAAACAAAATGGTGGAACTCCTTCAAGATCCCTGATTCCCTATCACTTCCCGGAGTACAGAAGTGGCTCAGAACCCAGGGGTTGCTCTATCCAGGACCAGAACACAACCAATTTCTGGCCCAAAAAACTCAGACCAGTGCCCTCCTCGCAGCGGCCAAAACAAAAGAGGAATACTTTGCTATAATGAAGGACCTCCTCTCTACTGACGGATCAGAATCTTCAGCTGACTCCATTGCTTCAGAAGCATCTTCCATGGGCTCTATCAACCTGGCAGATGATAATGAAGACGACTGCTATGGAATTACTGGAATTCCTCCAGCAAAACATGCCTCCAACAAAATGACAAAGAAGAAATAGTTAAACTGTCGACAGAATACTATTCACCAATAGTACCCGCCTACCGACAGTCTCCTATTTATCTACAGTGTCCGCGTGACAAAATCGACAAGATACTATTCATCAACAGTGTCAAATAGTGTCAAAAATTTTCTCTATAAATGTAACCTTCTTCCAAGAGAGAAGACAAGTTTTTCCCTTTAGAAATTTTCTTTCACTCTTAGGAAATACTCTCTCCCTCTTTCTCTCTTTCCATCTCTTCCTCTTCCATTCCCATACTTCCTTTTACTTTTCTGGATTCTTATCCAAAACTATGTAAGCACTATTTTGATAAATGAATTTTTCTTTTATCATTCATTTTCTTTCTATGGCTGGCTTTGCCGCCTACTGCATTATTTTCTTTACTTACTGCAATATTTTCGTTGCATAATGGCTGGCTTTGCCGCCTAATTTATTGTTGCTATTTTACTTTCTGCATATTAGCTATTGTCTATTTCTTCTTGTTTTAAGTTTTCTTTTATTTTAATTGTTGTTATTTGTTTTCTTTATTAATTATTATTTCACTAACCTCCTCTTCGTATCCACGGGCGTATATATAAAAGTATGAGCAAATACATATACTTAGTTGGGTGTGTATACATATATATATATATATATATATATATATATATATATATATATATATATATATAAAAGTATACCTATACATTGTATATACATGTACATATGAACATGAGCTATGAAAATTGGTTTTTGCAGGAAATCAAAACCCGAGAGACACCTGTTATATTTACATGTAAGGCTATATATATATATATATATATATATATATATATATATGAGAATTAGTCGAAGGAAGGGAGAAAAACCGAAACAAAATGAAGAAGCTGAAAACGAATAGGAAACGTGAAAAGAAGGAAAACAAGAAACTGAAGTATGAGAGTCTGTAACAAGGATGTGATGGAAGGGATGGTGGACTGAATGATGGAGTATGACAGAACAGGTGAGGTAGAAACCGAAAACGTGAAGGAGCCGGAATGTTCTGCAATATATAGTAATTAAATACAATTTAATATGCTAAACATTAGTATAAGTGGAGTCCCACCGACTGGACAAAATTTAATGTGAATTCAGAAGATGAGGGCTGCTGCAAAAAGGTATAGAGAAGGAGTCGGTGAAGGCAGTAGACAGGGAACGCAAGGGAGCTAACAATTGTTCCATTTCTATTTTCTCTACACTTTCACGCCATCAGACTTTCACCATCACATTTCCTCATCAAACCGAAGTAGTTAAGTAGGGAAACAGAAACGTGAAAATGGAAATGGTGGAAGTGTGAGAAACCGAGAGCTTAAGGAAAGGTGACGAAGAAAAGAAACGAATCTAGAAAGCAGAGGGGTCTGAAAATGAAACAAGGAGATGGGACAGAGAGGATGAAGGCAGTGCAACGAAGAAAAAAAAGCTGAGTTGCGGGTGACTGAATTGTGATAGAAGTTTGTTGAAGAGGGTGACGCGGAGGGGAGCAGTTTGTGAAGACCATAAACAGAGGGGAATTGGAGGAGAAAGAGACTAGGGAGCAGAGACAAAGAGGATCGTATGGAAGGCTGAAGCAGTAGTCGGACAGTAGAAGAAAGGCGATGATGATGATGATGATGGTGACGGTAGAGTTCAGAGAAAGAGGTAGAGAGGAGCCGAGAACTGAGGTTGGATCAGAAGTGCAGAAAAGAAGAGGGAGAGACTGAACAGAAGAAGTGCTGGGAACGGTCGGGGAAAGAGATCGCGAGAGCTGATGGAGAAGCGAGAACGACGAGGATGGTGGTGGAAACGTGAATGAGGGAGGAGCTGACAGCACCAAGCTCCTGGAAGCAGCCACGAACAATGGTTGGCGTGAGGAAGAAGAAGAAAGAAGAAAGAAAATGGAGGGAAGATTAAAAAAAAAAAAAAAAAAGAATAGTTAACAGTAGCCAAAAAGGAAAAAAAAGTAAAAAGTATATATATATATATATATTTGGAGATAGGAGAGAAGGGGCAGAGAAATCTGAAAACTCTGGGAAAAAGGATTCTGATCGAAATAACCCGAGTGGGCTAGATTCGTCGACTCGCTACGTCGAGACAACCGAGGATTGCAGACAGACACCGAGGTAAGAAAAATTCTCATCGTTGCTAGAGATAAATATGCGTAATTTTCGTATATTTGTAGATATAAAATTTAGGTTGAATTTTGTAGTACCGAAATTACCGAAAAGACTAGGTCGAGTTTTATGACTGAAAAATTAGAGATTTTAGCTTAGTTGAAGCAATCAAATTTTACGGACTAAAATTTTTGATTTGCAGAAATTACGGTATGACTTGAATTCGGTTTTAATTATTGAAAATCTTGAATTTTCATAGACCGTTTTCTGAGATATTTCGAAAAAGGGCTAGTCAGCCTGTTTTGAACGATTTCATAAAACAAATGAATTTATATGTGATTTAAGGAAAAACGATCTGTTATAAAATTATTCTGTTAAAATGTGCTTAAGCGCGTACTGACTGTGTGTCGTACGGTCCGTCTCGCACTGATTTTGAGACAAAGGTATTGGTGAGATCATGCTGCACTTCTGTTCTGTATCTGTATCTGTGGTCCACGAGTACGATGTACCGTGCTTCTGATTCTGTTTCTGGTCTTCGGACATTCTGATCTGTGAGCCGTTTGGGTAGCTGACCACTCCCACGGCGATTGACATCTCGGCACACCTGGCCCGTGATTTACTCGGAGTCACCGACATTGGCCAATAGTCATTTATGATATCTGATATAGCATGCATGCCTTGTCTTGTCTATTTGAAAATAATTATTTGAATTTGTCTACTTGAATTGAAATATCTGAGAATATGTTTGGTTGCTATTGAAAATCTCTGAACTCTCTGGATTTATAACAGTAGTTAAATGCATTATTGATTCATACTCTGTTTCTGAAAAATCTGTTTCTGGTATTTGTGCTATTGCCGATACTAAATCTGTTTTTTGAATTCTGAAATTTGGTATCTGAGAAATTACCAAATCATCTGTATACTTTGTGAAAATATTTCGGATTTGGTAAATATAAAAATATATATTTTTCGTAGGTAGTGTATTTATCTACCTGCTATGGGGTTTTTCTTACTGAGCATGTTGAGCTCACCCCCTTACTTTCATCCACAGAGTTCCTCTGTAGCTGGGATCGCTTCCGTTAGTAAGGCATTCCGCATAGTTAAGATTTCGAGGAGCGTATTTCTGCATCGAAGGTATACCCAGTTGTAAGAAATTCTTTTGTATATAAAATTATGTAAGTACAGTAATGCAATACAAGATATGTCTGGGGAATGTGAACATATCCTATTTAAATTTGTTACTGAGAAAAAATTTAATCACACTGATACTGTTCTGACCTAATATCGACTTGTAGCCCAATAGAAAAATGTCTGTAAATTCGGGTCGTTACATAAGTGGTATCAGAGCAAGGTTGGCCTGATACGAGTCGATATTAAAAGTGAAAAAAACTTAGAAAGTTCACATCCCCGGCATTACTGTACGTTGTTTAGATACAAACGGGTATACCTGACTGTGTTTTATGAAAAAATTGTGTCAATAAATGAAGGGAAACTGATAGATATAACTGATTAATATTATAGCCACATTGACAGATGGAAATGAACCATTCTTCGAGGTCGTAGATATAAGCTCGAGAGGTGTATTGAACCCTCGTCTCAGTGTACATCTTATAGTTTCACTGAAAATTTTTGAAGTCTGCTTCATGGGATTTAAGCGGGATAGGAAAAAAAATGATGACGATGTCAGGTCAAGTGATAGTGACCCCGTGATAATGATAATGATAATGATTAAGGTGTGACTAAGAGAACGACCGAGTTAATTTCGAAAGATGGTACACTATTATATCTGGAGTCAAAATTCAAATGTGACGAAAAACTGGAATAAATGAATTGGAAGAATTTATATGGATTCATTGGATACGATTGTAAACCTAATAGAGGCAACTTCAGAAGTTTAAGCCTCCATTTTTCAGTGGAGTTAAGAAATCCAATGATTGTGGAAGATTGGATAAGTGAGACAGAGAAATCCTATAGAATTTTATAGTAACTCTACCGAGAAAGTTTCTTTGCAATTTTTTTTTTGTAAAGATTGGGAAAGTTACACGGATTTTTAAAGTGCGTTATTATAAAGAAAGTAGCCCTTGTAGCATCAATACTGAAATGAAAAATCGAACTCAGAGGGAAGTTTCTCGATTTAACCCGAGAGCCAAAAATTAGAGAAATACATGAGAAATGTTTTTGGAGGCTCTTAGACAGCAACACATTCTTGATGAGGCATATTGGAAATTATAATTGAAATGACTGAATCAGACATGAGAAAATGAGTCTGAGAATGAATATGAAATTAAATCGATTTAGAAGGAGTATGATCCGAATAAGTAGATAATTGAAACGGAGAAAGTCCAAAAATTCATAAGAGATACTGAGATCCTGAGTCGAGCTAGTTTAGCTCCATTTGATGTTATTTTGAGGAAGCAGTGTGCAAGGTGCAACTGTGATGATATGAAATGTATATTTCGAGGTTACTAAGAAAATGAAAGGGTAAAGAGAGTGACAGAAAAGTGATGTACTAAGGAAGCAGTGAGAGTGATAGAGTAAAGTCACTGTAACTGAAAAGATGAATTACAGAACAAAAAGTATAAGCAAAGGTCACACTGTTTATATGATTGATAAAGTTAGGGCGTGTTTTGAGTGAAAAGACACCCCAGTAGACAGAGGGATTTCTGACACGTATCCGAATGATCTATCAGAATTACCATTAAATTGGAAGATAAAGTTTGAAATTGATTTAGCAATGGTATCGAATTAATTATTTAGATCACTATACTGAATGACTTCGATTCAATTAGAAATGCTGAAAAAGCAATTACAAGGACTATATGAAGAGGGGATTATCGGACCAAGTGATCCATTTTGGAGTGTACTGGCATTAATTTGTAAGAAGACTCAGAGTCTTCTGGATCACGTTGTATTAAGAATGAGTGTCAATTGAATTCCCCAAACAAGGATTAGAGATCAGTGAGAAGGACCTAAAATTGTTAAGATGATTTAGAGATTGAGATAAAAAGATACCGTGGAATATGAATTACACATCGGATCTAAGGATTGTAAATTGTATATATACTTACGTTTTGAATACGAGGCTCAATTTGAGTAAGAAAATGATTTCGTTATAATTGATAAATGAAATAAGACAAGCGTTGAAGTGTGATAAATTATGAATACAAGTTATATTGGGATAAGAGGTGTATTCAAGGTAAGAATATCTCTGGTATGTGAAATGAATTCGGATTAAGTGATATGGATTGAAAATAGATTGTGTTCGAAGGATAAATGTGAAATTGTGATAAGCTCTAGTATCCTACTTCTTGTTGGGACTGAACCTTGAACCCTTATATCCATAACCGGTTTATGTGGTCAAGTCTGATAGCTAATGAAGGTATTTCAAAATATGTCTCCGCCTGAGAGACTTGATAGCGTCTAGAAATACCTGATCCTTAACCCATAAATTGGAATTGACAGTTGTAATAAACGCGTTCGAAGTCGGGATACCATTACTTACGCGGTAAAGAATTGTGGAATTCTAATGATCATGAAGGTTTAAATATTAAACTTCATAAAGACCATCTAATGCAAGAAAAAAGGAATGACTCGAGTTAGTGCTTTGAGCGGAAGTGATTACGAGATGGCGTTATGTATATTAGTCAAGGACATGAGTTATTGAATTAGTGGTGGACCTCGACTTGAATGTGGTCATTCCTTGACACTGACATACGTTACATGATGACTAGCCTGAGAGTTGAGACTGGACTTAATTGATCGAATCGAGCAGGCTTAGTATATTGATAAGTACCGTATTGATGTAGCTAATCAGACCGGATGGGTGCTGCAACTAGATTGAGTATTGGTACTGTTAATTAATTAAGATTTAAAAACAGAATTGTGTACCAAATGATATGTAGTTAAAGGAATTGATGTCGTCAGAGACTCATTTACGAGATATACCCTACATTCGGAGAATAATAGGATTTATCAAATCTCTTGAAAGTATATTAGCAATCAAATACGATAAGACAAATAACTAAAATTGGGATTAAATGTCTCATAGGTCAGCAGGTTAAGGTAGAGTACCAAAAGCTTATGAGATTATTACCCATGCCTATATGGAATTGAAAGCATGTGCCAGGATTTTAAAGGCTCCAGGAAAGACAGATTTCCAATTAGCGAAGTTACACATAATATCAAATAACACTCAAGTATCGAGATGATACTGTATGAAGTGTAATATGGGTGAAAATGTCATTCACTGATTAGATGGAAACAGTGGGTGAAAGGAAGAGGATTATTTCCTATTTGGTTAAGCAAGCTCTTGAGGAAGAGCAATTAAGTCACAGGAAACCTACGAATAGAGTAAAGCAGGTAAAAGAGAGTTATACTGATTAAAGACGGAGACCTTTGGAAGTTTCAGTAGGAGATTCGGTGATTTTGGAAGTTTCACCTTCCAAATATATAACAAGATTTGGAAAGAAAGAAAAATCGAGTCCCCGATACATTTGATCTTTCAAGATCTTAAATCGAGTGGGAGATGAGTTAATAGATTGGCATTGTCGCCAGAATTTTCGAGTACCCACAGTGTCTTCCACGTTTCGATACTTCGTAAGTATCATCTAGATTTTACGCGTGTGATAAAGTGTGAACCGCTTAGGCTTAAGGAGGATATGATCTATGTGGAGAAATCGATTTGGATCCTGGATAGGAAGGGAAAATGCATTATTGCGGTCTAAGACGAATTCTTTGGTTAAGGGTGTGTGGCAGTATCACACTTCAGAAGAGGTCACGTGGGGATTAGAGGCTTAATGCTAGAAAAATAACTGCATCTGTTTAAAGACTAATGTATTTTTAAATTTGGGGACTAAATTTTCTAAGATGGGGAGAATGTAAATACCATAAAATTTTCAATGTACTTGAAATTGTCCATAAATAATAAATTGGGCAATTAAGATTGAAAGTGTGAATATAGATGAATTAATTCGATAATAAATATTAGTCTAACCTTATTCTATACTAGGTGTGTATATACGAATGCCATGCTATATCTACCTTTCAAGATTAAGGTATAGGTAACACATGTACGAAGGTATACGAATATATATGAGAATATATGAGTACATTTATATACTAATCCA